>PVKE010009168.1:26565-45655 GCA_004027555.1 Craseonycteris thonglongyai | reverse complement strand
GACCGCCTCTCTGACTCTGGCCAATCTGAGCAGGCTTTTTACTAGAACACAGTGTAGCTTCGGGTACAGAACATGTATAATTTGCATGCATAAAAAGCCTGCTTGGATTGGCTGAGTTAGAGAGGCGGTCCGAGCAGCCTTGCAGTGATTGGTGCGGGATCGAGTTGGAAAATTCGTTTAGCGGCATATCCACACGATTTTTGGGATCGAGTTGGAAAATTCGTTTAGCGGCATATCGAGACGTTTTTCGGGATATACTCGGCGTATAAGACGACCCCCGATTTTCGGTTGACTTTTTTTCATTTCAAAAGTCGTCTTATACGCCGGAAAATACGGTACTCATTCAAAAAGTCTGGCAACAAAGGAAAAGAACAAGACATGAGTAATGGAGCCACTGGCCAATTCAAATCAGAGAAAGATTTTTTGTTTTGTTTAAAACAGGAGAGATTTGAGTAGGTTTGGTGCAGCAAGTAAAAAGCCAGTGGAGAGGGAAGACATTGAAAATACAGAAGCTATAACAAACACAGTTCCTAGGAAACTTTGAATAATCAGTTTTAAGCAGAAAGAGGAAATATTACTTGCTCTGAGATAAGAGTAAAATGAGTACAGAGTAAAGTAAGTGTATGGAAAGTTAGAAGTTGAAAGAATGAATTCTCGAACTGGTGTGAGTTTCTTTGTAGGGAATGAAGCAATGTCTTCTCTTAAGAGAAGAGGAATCTTTACTTTGCAGAAAAGAAGCCGAGTAAGGATTGTCTAGCAGCCCTGAAGACCATAAATCTGAGAAGAAAATAACCCACACAGTTGAATGATTTTTCTGTAGCAGATTTAATATTTAAAAAGTGCTCAATCCAAGATTGAAGGTTAGGGCAGGTGTGTGACAGAAGGACAAATATCAAGTTGTATGAGTAAGCTGTCAAGAGTCTTACAAAAATCATTAATTATAACTCCAAATATCTTTACTTTATGAAAATGTGTAATAAAAAGTTTAAATTGTATTGGAACTCTGCTTTCTCAAATTCAACATCAGAAATAATCAATGAAGAGAAGTCAATGAACATGATTTATCAGTTGTAACCATAAAACTAAGGGCTGCAAAAAACATGTTGTTCTTTACTTGAGAAAACAAGTAAAAGAATCAAAGACTAAATATTTATAATGTGTAAATTTTCAAGATATTTATATGAAACCCAAAAACATTTCTGCTTGAAATCTGCAAAAAAGAAAAAGCAAAAAATACTTCTTCCTGTAGCCATCATTGACTTTAATCTGTTAATTGCTAGAAAACATTTTTAGCTTTACCAGGAGGAAGTGAATTAACCTAACATAAGGAGTCCTAAGCCACATATTATTACTGAGGGTGGATGGGGGACATTCCTCCACTCTCCTTTTGAGCCTGTATTCTGTTCAAGTTGGACCAGAGAGAAAGAAACTTCTTTTCCCTATTCCCTTAAAACCCCATCCCAGCCCCAATCCTTAACTCTTATGAAAGACTATCCAAGACTAGCCAGAGTCATAATCACTAGAGTATAAAGCTCCATTAAGGTAGGGGACTTCTCTTTCTAATTTCCTGCCTACTCCCAGCACCTAGAAAAATGCATCGCCTATAATAGGTGCTCAACAAATATTAAATAATTTCTTCTAAAAGTATTCAGGAATCTTATTTTAACATTTTTGTCTCCCCCAATGTCATATTCATAACTGCATTTCCCACAGGTCAAAGAGAAAAAGAAAAAAAAAAAAAAAACAGTCTGGGAGGCAGGGGTATTAAAAGAGACCTATATGCCTCTCTGTCTCATTGATATTAGTGATAGAGAACCAGAAAAGGGATACAAACACATTACATGTTGTAAGAAGTTGTGGCTGAAAGTGGTAGTAGCAATAAAAAAGAGAAACAGACCAATCCCTGAAATGGCAGAAGAGAAAGGCTTGATGATTAAGCCAACCTGAAGGTAAGTATCTCAAATCCAGAGGTGTTTACACCAAAAAGAGGGTCAAAGAAAACCTTACCCCTCCAAGCCTCAAACTGAAAACTGGAGAGCCCCTGGCTCTTCATATAGGGATCTCCATTACTAACTTATTCACACCTCTAGTGACAGTGAACTGGGTCAGTGAATATGTCCCCACTCCATGAAAGGTGATAGGAAGGAGTATAAAGAGTAGAAGTCCATTAATGTCACCACAACCGGGAGAGGTAGAAAACAGATATGTACCTGGCCTCAAAATTTGAATTGCCAATGCTTTTTTCCATATATATATTGTGATACATCAAAAGTTAGCTTTTCCACATCCTATTAAAATCAAACTGAACTATCTGCTTAACAATGAATATTTCTTGTGACTATTTTTCCTATATCATATATTTTGTATATCAAATAGTTCTGACTTTTTCTGTATCCCATATCCTTCTCTGCTTCATAGATTTTTTTTTAAATGAGGATTAAATGAATTAATACAGGTAAAGAGGTTAGGACAGTGCCAGGCTCACCGTCAGCACTTTTTAAATATTATATAAAATACGAATTCATTTTTCAGATGTTAAAAGTCTTTCTAATTAATTTCATAAAAGTTTATTTGGGTCTACTTTTTTAGTGATGTTTTCATAAATTTTTCCATCTACTTCAAAAAACTGTATAGAATTATGATAGCAAAGTTATTATTTTTAAAGACTAGCACATGAACTGATATGCGGTAATTTCTGATTTATAACTGTCATTCATAACTTCAATATCTAAAGCAATCTTTAAAGTTACCTTGCTTTTTAACAATTTTACTTATAACTTATTTTACCCATAGCTATACTGTCACCACCTTAAAAGCATACTTCTATGTTTAAACAACTTTTATTTAGGTTAATCATGAGTGCTTTATTAAATAGCCATCATTTAATATAACTTATGCTATAAGAGTTAGATATACAATCTGATGTATGTATAAGTTTAATCACATTCTGAGACAAATGTAATCACTTAACATTTTAGGGCAGTGGTTCCCAACCACTTGTGTTTTTCTACTTGTGTACTTTTAAACCCATCTCTATAAATTGTACCCCTTGTTTTTAAAGCAGCTATTTCTAAATACTGACACTTTATGTTCAGTGCCATCTTAATGTAAAAATAGTGGAAATAAGATAGTAAGTTAGGAAAAAAATTACAACACTAAAAGTACAAACCAGATTTAATTTTACAATATCTGTAACATAAATATTGATAATGATGATCAAGTATTTTAACAAACTTTTATTTTATTAGTAATATTTGTGATACCCGAAAAGTTTGAGTTGTTATGCAGATCACTAGCCAATTAAAACATTGTTAGTGAAATCGTTGCGCTTGCTTTGATGCACTTAGTTTCTTGAAATCAGACTCAAAAGATGCAAGTTACAGTCTAAAAATTCAGACTTGCACTAAGCTTTCTGAGTTACTTATTCTTTATGAAGGTGTAAGAAGAAAAAGTTCTCTCCACTAGTTCAGTATTATTAAATAGCAAGAAGTATTTGAGTGCCTGCTCATTGAGCTGTTCCTATTTCTCACTGACATCTACCCAGAAAATAATAAGAGGCTTTCTTTTAAAATCAGAATTTAAAGAAGATTTGGTTGAAAGTTCCATTAACTGCTCTTTTTCATCAACTGACAGTTTAGCTTCTTTGAAGACTTCTTCATTGAAGGGATCTGAAATCCAGTTGTTTTCTTTTCCCCGTTGAGGGAAGTACTTATAAAAGGACACTTTAAGACCTTCTAAGTGACGTGCAATATTAATATGCTCTTTCACGTTTTGGAATAGTTGCAAGTCATTCTCAGATAACTTCTGCAGAGTTTCAGAAATGTCAGGCCTACCACTTTCAATACAGGCTTCCCAAAAGTCCAATTTTTAAAGCATTGACTCAATTCTGTCAGCTACTCGGAATAGTGATTGTGTTATTTTGAAGTCCCAAGTTGAGATTATTTCTAGAAAAATATCTGATAAAAATGCAAGACTTTGAAACCAGTCACTGTCCTGAAACTTTGGAGCAAAAGGGAAACAATGGTTTTCAAAAAATACCTTGACTTCTTGTCTAAGTTCAATATCCATGTAAATACTTTGCCAAGAGATAGTCACCTTTCCTCATATGCAAAAATAATGTGCTGTGAATGCTGTTCATTTCTTCACACAGTGCTTCAAACAACCTGGAGTTTTGTGGCTGTGACTTAAAAAACTTAGAACTTTTAAAGCCTCACCAAGAACATCTTTCAGTTCACTAGGAAGAGGCTTGGATGCAAGTTTGTCTCTGAATGCAGCAGTGACTCCATAAACGGCAAGCTACTTCTTTAACTTGGACACGTAGGCTTATAAAACAACCTGACTAGGTTTGCCTCTGTCAGTGAATACACCACAATAATTCGACCCAATAATGTCCTTTTCAATGAAATAACCATTGATTGTATTAAAAATATCTCCATCTGTGGTGCGCTCTGTCAGTGGGTAACAAAGCAGCAGGTTTTACTCAATTTCATTTCCTACCAAGTACCTGGTGGTGATGAGCAAAACAGATAAATCAGAAACATCTGCACTTTCATCAACCTGGATGGGAAAGAATTTACTTTTTCTAATTCTACCTATTACTACAGCTTCAACATCATCAGACATTTCCTAAATTTATCAAGACATTATACTGTTTAAAAAAGAGATATTGATTTTGCAGACATGTTCTTCTCCAAACACGTAAAACATGGTATCCTTACCACGAGGAGAAATTAAATCTTCAGCTATAGTGTGGTTTCTATCATATTTGGTTATGCAATAAGCAACATGAGATGAAGCCTCAACTGCATTATCATCGTCTTTCTTTCCTGAAATCATGTTTTAAGTTAATAGTTAGACACTTTTATAAGCACTAAAATTAATGTATTTGCTTTTATATACAGGATGTTTAGTTTCTAAATGAAACTAAACTCATTTCCCATGAGTAGAGTTTCATGCAACCGTTGGATAATATTTCACCACATACAGCACATAAAGGCTTAGTACAGTCATCATCCCCTACAAATGAAAACCCCTATTTAATATACTCTTCAGAATATTTCCTTTTCTTTGTGTAGTATATGAGGCACGCACCTCTTTACTATCTCCTAATGTGGGTATAACTCATAACTGTGAACACGTGATGAAAAGTACTTGACAACAGGTTATATTCCATATCAAGTTTTGGTTTTCTAACTGTTCCTGTTTTCAACCACTGATCCATAGCTGACACACCTGAAAGTCACTAACAATAGTGACTGCAACTATGTTAAAAATTAAATTAAAAAAAAAAATGACTTGAAAAGAATCACAAAGACAATGCACTTATTTTTACTCATTCAGTAACTAAACTGATCAGTGTGGCTACGGAAGTATTTATGTTTGGGGAGGTTCTAGAAATGTTGTAAATGGATTGTTCTGAAACTGTGTGTAAAGAGGGTTTGGGATAAGGGTTCACAGTCATGCCTTCACCAATCATCACTTGCTAATATCTAATTTTGAAGTATCTCCATTAATGGTGATTTATTGTTCCATAACTAACATTTTGCATTTCTTTACTTTGTTTTTTAGCCATTACTGATGTTTCAGGGGAAGCCAGAATGGCTCAGTGGGTTAAGCACTCACTTTGCAGCACCGGGGACTGAGGATCGAATCCTGGCCCCGGCCCTTGTGGACCCATATGCTGAACTGGGGAGTGCCTCCAGTTCAGTTCTCTCTCTGTCTCTGTATCTCTCTCCCTCTCTCTGTCAAAAACAATAAAATAAAATTAAAAAAAAAAATTAAACTAATGTTTCACGTACCCCTGAACAGCCCAGCATGTACCCCCAGGGGTACGCATCCCACCACTTGGAAACCCACGTTTTAGGGATAGCATGACAGTCCAGCCTTTCTCATGCAACAAAATATATTGGGGGAGTAGAGAGGTTTAAAATTGAAGACTAATGGTGTGTAGAAGTATCAATGAAGAAAATCCAGGTTGGAAAAGTGGCTGCTACAGAAATAATATGAGATGATAAAAAAAAATATGAATTTGCAGAAGTTGAAAAGTTTATTGGTTATATTAAATCTAAAATATACTTTCAAACTCCAATTCACCTTCAGAAAACAACAAAAAAAGCTTTCTGAAGTAAAACCTCAATTCCTGTTACCCCAAATATCTATAAAATTAGACAAATCTTACAAATGTATAATGTTTGTTAGAAAATTCTAAAATGATCAAAAATCCCCAAATTTTGGTGTCTATAACCCAAAAGTGAAATGAACTTAAACACTAATGAACATGTCCAGTGATGAAAGATAAGCCAGGAAATAACTATTACATTCACTAAAATAACACACTAAAGTCACAACAGTAAAAAAGAGGTTATCAATGCAGCTTTCTACATCCTAAATTAGAAATGGTCAGTAATTCCATTAACTTTATGACTAAGAATGTTTGGCTGCCAATTCCCACCTATCCTAGAGATACTTAAATGGAAAAAATTTTGTATATCTTTAATTTTGCATGGTAGAATAGGCATTTCTCCATCTTTTTACATAATACTCGAGTGTCTTCAAATTTCATGTAAAGCTAAAGAACTGTCCTCTGTATAACTGTGCTATCTTATCTCCCTCCCTCCTAACAAACTCCTGAATACTAAAAGTAGAATTTTTCTTAAGATTCTTTTTTTCTTTTTATCATATTCTAACTTGGGTACATTTCATATGAAGGAGGTTCTTGGTAATCCTCCTTCTTTCTAGTGATTGGTTGGTTCATAGATGTGCAGGCATAAGCAGATTTGGGCTTATGAGACACTAGGGAGGGTCCTGAGAGAGAAGCCTTCTTGTACATCAGAAAACCATGGGAAGCCAAAGTTCTCTCACACCAGGTAAGAATAATGTAGCTGGGGATGCTGGGATGGCTCAGCAGGTGAAGAGCTCACTGTGTAGCCTTGGGGTCTGAGGATCAAATTCCAGCCCCAGCCCGTGTGGACCATATGCTGAACTGGGGTGTGGCCCCCAGTTCGGTTCTTATCAGGGCGAGCTTCCCATGTGGGAGGCCTCAGTTGGGTCCACAGATCGTAGGGGCATGTCTCCCATCGGGGAGGCCCCCGGCCCGGTTCCTGCCTGCTCAGCCCCCTGCATACCTGTGTGGAATAAAATTATGTCAAAAACTGATGATCTACAACTATGGAGAATGCTCTGGGCCCTTCCCGTTCTCTCTCTGTCTCTGTTTCTCTCTGTCTCTTTCTCTCTCTCTCTGTCAAAAACAATAAAATAAATCTTAAAAAAAAAAAGGAACAATGTAACTCCAAGCCATATTACAGTGAGAATGAAATACACATGAATGGCATAACTTGAGCATTTGATTTGATGACATCCTCAAGCCACTGAATCAACTAACCCTAAAGCCGGCCTATTCTCTTGACTTCTCTGTATATAAGCTAATAGAATCCCAAACAATTTAAACAATTTCTACTGGGTTTTCTGATACTTTGCTGAAATCATTCTGATACAATGTGGTGGTGAACTTCTTATGTGTCAACTTGGCTAGGCTATAGTGCTCAGCTGTGTGGTTAAAACCAATCTAGATATTGCTATGAAGACAATTTTGGATGTGCTTAACATTTAAATAAGTACAGTTTCAAAAGAGCAGATTACCCTCAATAATGTTAAACTCCTTAAAACAAAACAAAACCAAAAAATAAGGTCCCTTAAAGAAGGAATTCTGCCTCCCCAGAATTCCTTTAGATTCAAGACTGCAACAAGGACTCCTGCAAGAATTTCCAACCTTACCAATTTCAGATTTGCCAGCCTCCACAATCGCACGACCCAATTCCTTAAAATAAATCTCTATATATGTATATGAATATATCCTATTGGTTTTACTTCGTGAAGTAATATACTCAGTAGTGTTCCTTAAATACATTACATTTTAATGGAACAAGAAACTTTTACAGCTTTGATATGCTGACAATAATAAACTGTATGTATTTAGAAGGTATGTTTTAGCAGTTTTCACGAAGTATACACCTGTGAGACTGTGGCTACAATTAAGATAATAATATCCATCACCCACAAAGATTTCCTTGTGCTCCTAAAATACATTTTTAATACAAAAATTGGATTAAGCTTTACATATTCCTTTGTAAACTTTTCCTCGTGCATCTATATAGGATGAACAATTTTCCTTATCATTGAAATTTTACATAATTTTAATGACTATATAGTATTCCACAGTAATAATATACATAGTTCTGTTCAATTCCACTACTATAAGCAAATTATGAAGAACATAGCTGTATCTATTTTAAGTCAAGATTACTTCCTTGTTTCTAAAAATAAAACTGAATTAAAATATATCACAATTTAAATAATTATATCAACATTAAATTTATACATCATTTAGTGTGCCAAGCTCCGCAGCATTCCCTTAAGTAGTCTCTGAAAGTTATACCAATTTTCACTCTCAAGCATTACCGGTACATAAATAATACCTATGATTCCATACACTAACCAAGATTTCAAAAAACCTTTGTTCTTCCTCAAATGATCTTCAATGTCATTTTAGTCAAATTTCTACTGATAAGTTTTCTCACTTCATACCCATTTAAATGCATCAAAATAAGTAAGATCTTTTTTCTAAGGGGATAGGGAGGAAACCGTTATCAATCAGAAATTAAAACATAATATAAGCCAGCAATAATTAAGACAGTGTGTACGGTAACAGGACATACAAAGGAACAATAATAGAGGAACACCTAGAACATGTGGGAACTTTATACAGGATAAAAATAGCAGAACAGAGTAAGATAGAAAAAATTTAAATATCTAAATATTTTTTAATAACTATAACAGCAGTTGAAAAAAAATACAAAAAAAGTCATACTTTTCCAGAAGGCTGAACCTTCCTAAGAATAACACAAACCATTTTCCTTCAAAAAAAAAATCTTCAAAACTAAAAGACATGACCACATACGAGATTTAGAATAGCAATGAACATAGAAAAGCAAAGTTAAGGGCAAGTCACAGAAATGGGAAAAACTACCTATGATATGTGAAACAAAATTTTAATAAATCTCTAGTAAGAAAATATAAAAGAAACAGGCAATTCACAGAATAGAAGAAACACGAAAAAAACTTTAACCTCACAAGTAATAAGAAAGAAAAGAACGAGATCTGAAAATTAAGTTTGTGAACTCATCCTAGAAAAACTGCTACATACTTCATTGCTAAATACCACTATGGTCACCACCTTCAAAGTGCTCCTTTCGGGAAGCTATGCACAAATGACAGCACTTAGTCCACCCTTCAAAGCAATTTTGGAACTCTTTGTCTAGAATGGCCATCAGAACCATTATCACATTACCCGTGACGGTCTAAATATCATCAAAATGTCTTCCTTTCAATATTTCCTTTATTTTCCAGTAAAGAAAAAAGTCACCGGGGGCCAGATCAAGTAAGTAGGAAGGGTGTTCCAATACAGTTATTTGTTTACAGGCTAAAAACTCACACACAGACAGTGCCATGTGAGCTGGTACACTGTCGTGATACAAGAGCCATGAATTAGATGTTGACAAAAAGGTCAAGTTGTTTTTGTCCAACTTTTTCATACAGTCTCTTCAGCACTTCCAAATAGTCAACTTGGTTGACTGTCCAGTTGGTACAAATTCATAATGTACAAATCCCTCTTAATCAGAAAAAGTGAGCAACATCGTTTTGACCCTTAATTTGGACAGAACTTTTTTAGTCATGGAGAATTGGCTGACTTCCATTGTGCACTTATTTCAGGGTCATATTGGTACACTCATGTTTCATGGTCCAAACATCATCTTGCCTCTCCAAAAGATCTTGGCAAACTTTAGCTCTCCTTTGCTTTTGTTCATTGGTGAGCTCCTTCAGGACCCTTTCTGTGCACACCTTTCTCATACCAAGATTTTCCTGTTTCTCTTATCGATGTTGACTTGGTCTGCTATGCTTCCCACAGTCAGCCAAAGACTTTGATGCACAATTCCATGAATTTTTGCCATGTTTTTGTCAGTTCTGCTAATTATGGCCACTCTGACCTTTCTTCGTCAGTAACACTTTCTCTCCCCTCAGAAAAACATTTAGTCCATTTAAATATTTGCCTTTTTCTTCATGGCATTATTCCCATCAACTTGGACTAACATGTCCCTGATTTCACTTCCACTCTTGCCAAGTTTAACAAGAATTATAATGTTTGTTCGTTACTCTAATTCAAGCTCCGACATCCTTGAATTAGCACACAAAAACATAAAACAATAATAAATGCCAATCAGCAAGATACCACCACAAGTTGACTTAAACACAGCTATGAGATACTGACATACCAAGGTTATAAAACCTTATCAAGTTCTTTGTACAGTGCTCCCATCATAAGCACACAGTGGTAAGTTTGCGAACTTAATTATTGTCAGATTTCTTTTTAACTTTATTTATCAGATGAACAAAAAAATATAAAAACAATAATGTATTGTGTTTCTGTAAACTAGGCATTCAGATAATATTTTAATGAGAATTAAATTGGTATAAACTTGCCTTTAAGTTAATTTTGGCTGTAACTAATAACATTAAAAAAAGTTGTGGGGAAGCCGGGATGGCTCAGTGGGTTAGGCGCTCACTTTGCAGCACCGGGGACCGGGGATCGAATCCCAGCCCTGGCCCGTGCAGAACCATATGCTGAACTGGGAGCTCCCCCAGTTCAGTTCTCTCTCTGTCTCTGTATCTCTCTCTCTCCCTGTCAAAAATAAATAAATAAATATTAAAAAAAAAAAAAGTTGTGTCGGGGAAGCCGAGATGGCTCAGTGGGTTGGGCGCTCACTTTGCAGCCCCAGGGACTGAGGATCGAATTCAGCCCCAGCCCATGCGGACCCATATGCTAAACTGGGAAGTGCCCCCCAGTTCAGTTCTTGCCGAGGTAAGACCCCGGCCTGGTTCCTGCCCTGTGCAGCCTCACACCTACCTGTGGAATGAAACTATGTGGAAAAACCAATGATGTGCAACTATGGAGACTGTTCTGGGCCCTCCCCCTTCTCTCTGTCTCTGTCTCTCTATCTCTCTCTGTCAAAAATAATAAAAAATAAAATAAAATAAAAGTTGTATCATTTAACCTAATAGTAGATTTCCTTTATTATAGTGAGGCTAAACATTTTTACTAATACTTACTGGAAATTACTGTTTTCTTCTTGCCTGTTTATGTCCTTTTTAAAAAATCGTTTTGTAAGCTGTAAAGGAGAACTATGCCTAAAGAGCATTTATGCCACAGTTCATATTTCTTTTAAACAATAGATAATATATCTCTCAAGATACCGTATTTTCCGGCGTATAAGACGACCCCCTAATTTTACAGTTAAAACATAGGTTTAGGCCTATATTCGCTGTATAAGACTACAGCCTCGGAAGTGGGGGGTAATCTTATACAGTGAATATAGGCCTAAACCTATGTTTTAACTGTAAAATTAGGGGGTCGTCTTATACGCCCGGTTGTCTTATACGCCGGAAAATACAGTAATGACACCTGGCATAATAATATCCCCCAAACTCTAACAATCAACTATTATATTAACTCTCCTTTGTAACATATATTAACAGTGACATCTGGGTATATAGGTTGACTCTATGGTGAGCATAAAGAAATAATGGTAAACTATTAAAGAGGTGAAAATATTTCATATATTACCTCATTTCAGCTTTACAATATCATATAAAATTAGTATCTCCTTGTAACATGAGGCAGAGAGACACTAAATAATTTACCCGTTATCACCACTATGATTAAATGACAAAAGTAAAACAATCCCCCAGCCTGACTGTCTCATTCCTCTTTTCATCATGAAAAAATAGGTGTTACTAGTTTCCTCAGAGAGGACTCAAAAACCATAGTGCAATATAACAGCTATTCATTATCCTAAGGATGATGATACCCTAAATGATGCTTTGCCACACTTCCATCTTTCCCCACTGCAGAATTCCTTCTCTCTGATGGCCATAATATTCTCAGTCAGATCACCTGCTTCTTAACTTCCCGCTTCTACTCTCCATTTCAAACCCATACCATGGTTTCTACAATTGGCATCAGTCTTATTGTCTGCCACTGAGTTTCATTCTTCTGATTTCCTTCTCTCAGCCTAAGATCCAACCAATGAGCTCAGTTTTTAACTTCTGGTGGGTTAACCATTCAATCACAGATAGTCCATTGTACGTTAGTTAAAAGTTTTTCAGTGTCCTTGACAACCTTAGTTAGAGACTACTGCTAAGTTTTCAGAAAAAGTTTGTTTTGTTTTTTTAACTTCTGGGTCAGCATCATTCCTCATGTCTGATCTCTACATAATTAAATCTCACTAGAGAACTAAAATGTTAATTTCTCCCACATCTCTACCCTCTCTGCTTAACTATTAACAATTATTATATTTTTTATATATGGTATTTCTACCCTCACAAGTTTACCACCAAGGTATAGTAACAGCAAATTTTATTGTGTACTTACTATGGGCAATATTCTAGGCTAAATGTCTCATATGAATTATTTCATTTAATATAACAAATCTATTACTTAGGTACTAACCTTATTTTCCAGATGAGAAAAACAGATTATACAACGACGGAAGCAGCAAAAGAACTGAAAGCAGCATCTTTTACAGTATTCAAACTATACTCTTAACCTCTACACACATTTCCCATTACTATTATAACATCTATCCCAAAAGAATATGTTTGTTGTTCAGCTCCTCAGGAAATACTGCCAGGAAAAAATGCTTCCCCCACCCCACTTTCCATTCCCACTACCGTTCCCTACTTTCTCAGATTCCTTTTCCCTTAAACTCCCGACAAACCTTTTGCCATGGTCATCTCCGGGTGAGCACCTATATATGCTTATTTCTCTATGTTCTTAAAACTCCAAATTTCAACACATGATTCTAACTCTGTACTTACTTGTGAGCCAGACAAGGAAATTTTCCCTAATTTAAGTTTTATTTTTCTTCCTTTAAAAGCATTATCTGTTCTATTTCACTGAATACAACTAAACCATCTTCCTACATCTTTTACTGATCATGCAAAATGAACAATCATAAAAGGTTCAATATGTTATTTTAGAACATACTAGTCTGTTTTATAAATAATTTTCTCCTCAATTCAACTCAACAAACTTTACTGTGCATAACATAAGAAAACATGCAAAGCAAGAAAATGAGATGGCAGGATAGTTGTTACGTAAATCAATCAAAAGATGAAACATTCTTACTACGTAAAAATTGTATTTGAAATCAATTAAGAAAACACTAATACCCTAATAAAAATGGGCAAAGGACATAAACAGGTAATAAATAGATAAAAGAACTATAAGTGGGGGATGTCGGGATAGCTCAACAGGTTGAGCACTTGCCTTGCAACTGTGTGAGGTCTGGATATTGAATCCGGGCCCCAGCCCACACAAACCCACTATCTGAAAACAGAAGATCCCTATAAAATCTTTCATAAGCTGAAATGGTGTAAAGCAGAGAATCCTCACCTTTCACAAGTTTGTATTATGTCACTTTACTTTTACAAAACATCTATATTAATATGGTAATAGCTCTTCATGTAAACTAAAAATGCTCTTCATATTTCTCTCCATTAGTGAAAGCAGGTACTAATATATGTCCTTCATAAAAGCAAGTGGCATTATACAAACATTCAGAAACAGGAGACAGGGGATGCTGGGATAGCTTAACAAGTTGAGCGCTTGCCATGCAACCATGAGGTCCAGGTATTGAGTCCCGACATGTGCAAACTCATATGCTGAACTGTGATGCAACTGATAACCTCCAGGATGACAGAAAAGGTTTTCACTTTCCACGTGGGAGGCCTGCAGTTCAGTTCCTACCCTGTATGGCCCCACATTCACCTGTATGGAATGAAATTGTCACAACTAATGATATAAAATGGTAAGACTACTCTGGGCAGTCTTCTCTCTTCTCTCTCACCTTCTCTCAAAGAATAAAAAATCTTTAGATAAATAGATGATAGATAGATAGATAGATAGATAGATAGATAGATAGATAGATAGAAAGAAAGGGAATATCTGTACCTGATATTGTTTATCTATTCATCAGTTGATGGATATTTAGGTTATTAGCACATGTTTGCTATTATGAATTATGCTGCTATGGACACTGGTATACAAGTTTTTGTGTGGTCATATGCTTTTATCTCTCTTGGATATACTCCTACGATGAAATATGGTTCATTAAATGATAAAATGTATCAATAAAAAAGTATGCTATATTAATGAAAGAAGCAGAACCTCAGTTTAGGAATAAATAATCACAGATATGTCAGAAAAGATACACAGGAAAAAAAATACAAAAAAATTTAATAGTAATTAATATCCAGGCCATTTTATTTTCTTTACACTTTATTTTACAAATTTACCAAAATATATATATTACTTATAAAATCAAGTAAAAAAAGTTTATACATTAACATTTTTCTTTCTTCTCTGCCCCACTCAAAAAGTTATGAACACTACATAGTAATAGTACTACACAAAATGAGGTCAGGAGGATCTTAAAACTATAAATCCTGGCCTGATAACCTTAATTGGAAATTTCACATGTAATTCCAGATGCAAATGAAACACACAACTGAGACTATTTTATAAGTTTTATCTTTTACATGACATAGTAAATCACACAATATACGTAGCCCCCAGCATATAAAAAATTTAAACTTCCAAGTGACTTTCAATCCTGCCTCAATATGCTGCTACATGGAAGCCCGATGTAATAGAAAATTTTTATTTTTAATGAAATAGCCTGTAAGGTTCATTTCTTTTTAAGGTGTTAAAAAAAAAGAAAACATACTCGTAGTTTACAGTTGGTAAGAACAGACTCCTTAGCAAAGTTCTCATTTATTTGGTATGTTCACGCCTGCAGTATTCAATTTTTTCCACTTTTCTGAAATTGAACACCTACAACTAAAATTCCAGCAATTATATATTAACTGAGTTAATAAGGAAAAAAATCTGGACAGAAATAAGTTTGCATTCATATATTAACCTGATTTATATCTAGCAAGTACTGACCCTTCTGGTTTCCAGAAACTAGCCTGAGTCAGGGACTTAATATTATTTTTTTAATCCCAGAACTATTCAATAGTACTTGCTGATTAGACAGAAATATTTTATAGCTACACCAGCCAAACACAGCCCAGTATAACTACAGAGCACTTGAAAGGTGGCTAATGCAACTAAGGAACTGAACTTGCCCAGGTCTAACATTAGTACAATAAAAATCTATGTAGTGAAAGAATGAACAAGTCAATAATGCTCCCTTCATAAAACTTACTAAGACAACAGCAGTTCTACATTGAGGGATTGAGTTCACATTTTTAAGAAAATGAGATAGAGAGGGTAATTTTTTTTTTTTTTTAACTGAACTGGAGGCCTCACCACATTTGGGAAGCACACCCCAGTTCAGCATATGAGTCCACACAGGCCGAAGCCGGGATTCAATCCTCGGTCCCCAGGGCTTCAAAGCGAGCGCTTAACCCGCTGAGCCATCCCGGCTTCCCCAGAGAGGGTAATTTTAAAACAAGATATTGTTTAGGGCATGGCTGAACAACACATCAATCGTGGTCCACCAGTGGACAGGGGCAAGCAATTTTGTGGTGACCGCCTGAATATTAAAATAAATAGCTAGTGAACCAGGCCTGGTTTAGGGGTTATGCCAATCTTTCACTATATCATAAAACAAATTATGAAAGTTATAAATCAAAATGTACTCCTCTCTACCTATTCAAACTTCACCACCTTTAACATTCTACCTATTCAACAGAATCTTCCCACTTCTGTATTTCTTTCATTCATTTACTCAAAATTTAATGATATCTCCTGTGTGCTAGCTAGCTATGCACCATGAAAACAAAGTAACATAAAAGTCAGTCCCTGCTTTCAATGACTTCAATATAAATACAATATGAAAACATAATGACAGCTGATATAGAAAATATAACAGAACTGTGTATAACATGAAATGCAAGTGCAGGGAAGCACCATGAGGGAACCACAGACTACAGAGAAAGTGACATTTGAGAATTCTACCTCCAACTATATAGGTGTCACCTTGTCACAATCATTTACTATAGAACATTGTTTTCTTGATTTTTAGGAAAAATTCACATTAAAAGATGACTAATTCCCTCATTACATAAATACTATTATTGAAAAGTATTACAGCTAACTTAATTTGTGCATTGCAATTACAATACTGGTTGTTAGTTTTCTGGGATAGTATGTTAATTTCCAGAATATTAAAATACCATTTTATTGGAGTGACATCATTATTTTTCATTTATTCATTCAAATATTAACATCTTCAGATGGAGATTAATGACTGGCAATTTTATTTTATACCGTATATAACTGTAAAACAAACAGTATTCTCTAGAGCAAGCTTGTCAAACCTGCAAACCAGGATGGCTTTGAATGAGGCCCAACACAAATTTGTAAACTGTCTTAAAACATTGAGATTTTATGTAATTATTTATTTTTAGCTCATCAGCTATCATTAGTGTATTTTATGAGTGGCCCAAGACAATTCTTCTAATGTGGCTCAGGGAAGCAGAAGGTTAAATACCTCTGCTCTAGAGAATAATAAACTGCATTAGAATTTTAAACATCACACTCAGTCAGAAAGTGCTTTATTATTATTTTTCTTTAAAGATTTGTTTGAGAGAAGGTGAGAGAGAAAGAGAGAAGTGGGGAGGGCCCAAAGCAGTATCCATAGTTGTACATTATTAGACGTGACATAGTTTCACTCTACACAGGTAGACGTGGGGTCACATGGGACAGGAACTGAACTGGGGGCCTCCTGTATGGAAGGCGAGAACCTTCACCGCTGAGCCATCTTGGTAGTTACCAGTTGCACCATAGTTCAGCATACAGGTTTGCATGGGCCAGGACCGGGATTTGATCCCCAGAATTCGCACTTACTTGCAAGGCGAGCACTCAAACTGCTGAGCTATCCTGGCTGAGCTATCCCCACTTTTCTATTATTTTATCGTCCGCAGTAAGGGGAAGAAAATAAAGCAAATCTTCTGTTGCAAAATAACTTATATGCTAATTGAAAAAACAGTGAACTATGAACATAAGAGTATTAAAGTTAATACAGTAACTGCATCTTGCTATCCTTCACACTTGAAAGTGAAGCTCTTTATTTGAAACAAAATCTCCCCATTTCTAACAATAAAAAGATTAAAAACAGACAAAAGGGCTCAAAATTCAAAGTTACTAAAAGGAATGGGACTGCCTGAGGGTAAAAAGAGAAAAATAATTTTTTAGAATTAGTTTATCTCTCCTCCATTCCCCTGATTATTTCACAAAAAATTAGTTCAGCATCTCTAAGTTTTGGCACAAAAATACATCCATGATTTGGTGATACCACTTAACCCTGTTTTCATAAGGAAAATAATTTCTATTTTTAAGAGCAAATAATATTTTATTTTAAAATTTTCATGACTTTCTTTTTCATTTTTAAATAGATCTACGTTTTAAAAAACATTTTTTATGCCACTATTCTTACATAGCCAAGAGCCTGTTTATATTGTTATAAGTTCATACTGTACTTGATTTGTATTGTTTATAATTTTCATATTAAAATTATTTTACATATTAATTGTATTTTAAAATTTTATAAATTCTTATGTACAATATTAGAATTCTTTCTGCGCCAGCATGGCAATCGCAATTAGTACAATGTCACACAGCTAAAATGGTCAAGAGAACCCAAGGAATCCAAATTTAGTTCCCTTTTTACCAAGTCACGCTGCCTCTTCATGGTTCTACCAAAATACATACATACATTGGGACGACAGGATAATTCAATGGTTTGAGCGCTTGCCTTACAATTGCAAGGTACGGGTTTGATTCCCATCCCTGGCCTCTGCAAACCCCATGTGCTGAACTGTGGCACAACTGGTAACCACTGGATGCTTGGCGGCAAAGATTCTCACTTCCCATGCGGGAGGACCTCAGTTTGATTCCCACCACGTGTGGCCCCATAGCTCTGTAGAATGAAACCATGTGGAATGAAACCATGTCACAGCTAATCATGTGCAACTGTGAAGACTGCTCTGGGCCTCCTCTCTTCTCTCTGTCTCTCTCTCGCTCCTTCTCTCAAACAATAAAATAATTATTTTTTAAAAATTCATACATACATTAAAAATTATGTTATCATCTCCATGCCTGTTGGAATAGCTATTATCAAAAAGACAAGGAATAACAGGTGTTGGTAAGAATGTAGAGAAAAAGGAACCCTTGAGCACTATTGGTGAGAATATATATTGGTGCAGCCACTACGCAAGAAAAGTATAGAGGATCCTCAAAATAATTAAATATAGAACTACCATATGACCCACCAATTCCACTTCTGGGAATATATTCAAAGGAAATGCAAACACTAGCTTCAAGAAATATCTGTACCCCTATGTTCATACCAGCATTATTTATAATAACCAAGACATGGAAACAATCTAAGTGATCACAGACAGCTGTATGAATAAAGAAGTTGTGGTATATATGGACAATGGAATATTGCTCAGTGGGTTAAGCGTTCACTTTGTAGCCCTGGGGACCGAGGATCGAATCCCGGTCCCGGCCCATGTGGACCCATATGCTGAACTGGGGAGTGTCCCCAGTTCAGTTCTCACCGGGGTGAGATCCCAGCCCAGTTCCTGCCCTGTGCAGCCCCATGCCCACCTGTGGAATGAAACTATGTGGAAAAATCAATGATGTGCAACTATGGAGACTATTCTGGGCCCTCCCCCTTCTCTCTGTCTCTGACTGTATCTCTCTCTCTCTCTCTCTCTGTCAAAAACAATAAATAAATCTTTTAAAAAAGTAAATTAAAAAAAAAACCTAGGAAATCCTACCATTTACCACAACACTGATGGATCCTGCAGGCCTTACACAAAATGAAACAAGTCAAACAGAAAAAGACAAATGCTGTATGATCTCACTTATATGTAGAACCTTAAAAAAAAAAAAAAAAAGGAAGAAAAAAGGGAAGGGAGGGGAGGGAAGGGGTAGGAGAGAAGGAAATGCGTCTTCATAGCA
>PVKE010009168.1:0-26465 GCA_004027555.1 Craseonycteris thonglongyai | reverse complement strand
GGAGAGGGTGAAGTACAATTGGAAGAAGGAGGTCAAAAGGTACAAACTTCCAATTATAAGATAAATAAGTAGCAGGGATGCAATGTATAACATAATAAAACAAGCTAACACTGCTTTATCATAAATAGAAAAGCTGCTAAGAGGGTAAGTCCTAAGAGTTCTCATAAGGAGAAACTTTTTTTTCCCTTTATTTTCTTCTTTCTTTTCTTTTTATCTGCATGAGAAAATGGATGTTAAGCTAAACCTACTGTTGTAATCATTTCACATATATGTAAATCAAACCATCATGCTGCATACCTTAAATTCATACAGTGATACATCATTTATTTCTACATAAAACGGGGAAAAAAATTTCCAAATCTATTTTCCATTTCACCTGATTGTGCTGCCTCACATAGTTCCCATTAAGATTACCGGTAATAGATTCATTTAAAAAAGGATTATGTTATCACCTTACATGGCAATTCTCAAAAATAAAGAACTAGTATTGGTTAGGTTAGGATATGGAGAAAAGAGAATAATCATCATGCACTGTTGGTGGGATTGCAAATTGGTGCAGCCACTATGAAAAATAGCTTGGCAGTTCTTCAAATAATGAAAAACACAAGTATAGGGAAGCTGGGATGGCTCATAGGGTTGAGCGCTTGCTTTGCAGTCCCAGAGACTGAGAATCGAATGCTAGGCCTGGCCCATGCGGACCCATATGCTGAACTGGGGTATGCTTCCCATACAGGAGGCCCCCAGTTCAGTTCTTGTCTCCCAGTTCAGCCCCTGGCTTGAAGGGGCATGCCTCCCATGTGGGAAACCCCTAGCCCAGTTCCCACCCTGACCAGCCCCGCCCACCTGTGTGGAACAAAGAAACCAAGCTGAAAACTGATGACATACAACCATGGAAACTGCTCTGAGCCTTCCCCCTTCCCTTTGTCTCTGTCTCTTTCTCTCTGTCTCTGTAAAAACAATAAAATTAATCTTTAAAAAAAAAATAGAAGTACCATATGATCCAACAATTTCACTCCTGGGTATTTATCCAAAGAAAACAAAAACACAAATTCAAAACATATATGCACCCCTAAGTTCACAGCAGCATTATTTACAATAACCGAGACATGGAAGCAACCTAAGTGGCCATTGAAGGGTGAATGAGTAAATAAAATGTGGTATGTACATATATAATACAATGGAATATTATTCAGCTATAAAAAAAGAAGAAGGGGAAGCCGGGATGGCTCAGTGGGTTAGGCGCTCACTTTGCACGCCGGGGACCGAGGATCGAATCCCAGCCCCGGCCCGTGCGGACCCATGTGCTGAACTGGGGAGCTCCCCCAGTTCAGTTCTCTCTGTCTCTGTATCTCTCTCTCTCTCTGTCTGTCAAAAATAAAAAATAAATTAATTAATTAAAAAAAAAAAAAAGATTCTTTTAAAAAAAAAAAAAGAAGAAAATCTTGGTATTTGTTATAACATGGATAAACCTTGAGGGCATTCTGTTAAGTGAAATATTGCTGAATGCTATAGGCAGGAGATGGTAAGGTAGATGAGTGAATGACAGTGATCAAAAGGCACAAACCTGCAGCTATAAAATAAATAAGTCATGAGGATATTAATGTACCTAATAGTGATTATAGTTAATAATACCGTATTGTATATCTGAAAGTTGCTAAGAGAGCAAACTTAAAAGTTCTTATCATAAGGAAAATATTTATAACTATGTGGTGACTGATGTTAACTGGACTTAATGTGGTGATTATTTCACAATATACTAGGGTTGCCCAAAAGTGTATATACTTTTTAAGAGATGTTATTTATGTATTACTTTTCAAAGTTGAATTGAATTATCATAGCAATGTACAGTATGACGCTCACTCAAAAGACGGCACTAATCAAATGAATGCTAGAGTCACTAAGCGACAGACAGGACCTTCTAAGAATATGGCAGAAGCATCATTGTCCATTTGAGGAGCACAAGACCAGTTTGAAGGGGTATTTGAAATTCGAGAACATTTTGAAAGTACAAAGACAACGGAGGCACAAGTATGCTACAGAACTTCCAACACGACTAACGATTGCATGCATTCGTGGTAAGTTTGAAACACATGGTAAATTGAAGCAGCATGCGAGGCAATACAAGTGAACACTATGGTCAACGTTGCTCAAACAGTGTTTGTCAAAATCAGAAGTGTCTGGACACTGATAGTAACCACTTTGAGCAGCTCCTAAAATTGCAGAAGACAAATGTGACTTGTATTCATACAGTTTTTTCCTTTCTTAAAATGTGTATACATTTTTTGGCACCCTTCATATACAAACATTAAATATGTGATTGAAACTATTATAATGTTATACATCAATTATATATCAATAATTTTGAAAAGGGATTATGCTTTAAATGTTATTCTCTGTCACATATGCTAATATATTATACTAATAACTAGCACCTAAATTTAACTTCTTGCATAATAAAACACTTTCTTACTTATCATGACTCATAATTACAAACAGAATTATGGTAACAAAAAGATGAGGTTACAAGTACATAAAAATCTATAATTTGTAAAATCTAGTTCTAGGCATTGTAGAACAATCAAAATAAAACACAACAAAATAAAGGCTTCATAGAATTTATAATCTGGTAAAGAGAGTAAATTATGAACATAAATACAAAGAAACTATGAATACTTTATATGTTCGGAGGCAGTAGTCTTTTAGAATGTGCTAAAGAATGGACAGGATTATATAGAGCTCATTCATTCATTCAGCAATTAGTCATTCAGTACCTTCTATGGTCTAGCCATTGAACTAGGCAGGGAGTAGAACAGTGAATAGGATGGTATGGTTCCTATCCTCATGTAGAGAAACAAGTAAGTAACAACTCAATAGTTACTCTGGAAAATGTTATGAGGAAAAAGACTAGCTAAAGCTCTTAATTTGTGTGTATATATAAGTAGTAGAAAGTAAGAAGACTGGTCAGGTAAGGCCTCACTAATGAACAAAGCATTCAGGCTGAGACCTAACGAATAAGAAGTCAATCTTTCAAATCGTGAGCTCATGCTTGTATGTGGTATTTGTGTGTATGTGTGCATGTGTGAGTTGACAGTGGAGAAGTTTAAGCCCAAGGAAGCAGCATTTGTAAAGACTTTATGGCTGAGAAGTGCTTTGGCAAATCTGATGACTCAAAAGACCACTGTGACCAAAGTTTGATGAGCAACCAGAAAAACGGAAATAGTTGGAGAAATTGGCAGGAGTATGATCCCACAGATCAAAGAAGCAGAAGGTCCAAGGTACGTTGTAGGAAAAGCAAAAATTAATTTGGCGATAGTACAAGGTTAATGAAAAGCAACATTTGCATACAGCTTTCAGGTATAAAATTTTAATTTAATTCTCACTACACAGTAAGAGAAATAATGTTTCCCCCAAAGGGATGAAGGAATAACAGACACAAAGGGTAAAAGCCTTGCTAATAAGGTTGCATTGCTAATAAGCCTACTCACAAATCCCAGACATACTAGCTTGAGTGAAACCAGTACCCACCCTTTCAACTACACAGTAAGTGGTAATAAAAAAATTAGGTTAAAAATACAAACCAGATTAAAAATCAAGCCACTAGGGCTCTAGATCCTAGAAAATGCCTAATTTCTGATCTCAAAAAAGTCAGGCTAAGGAATATGGGCTTTATTATGGACAAAAACTAATGAAAGTGACATCAATTAATGATTCTGATGATCTCCATAGTGCATACAGAATACTTTTGAAAAAAAGGGACTCTGGGTGGTGAGCACGTAATGCAATACATAGACAATGTAATATAGAATTGTATACCTGTAATCTATGTAATTTTTATCAACTAATGTCACACTAATAAATTTAGCAATAAAAAAATAAAACAAAACAAAGAATTCAGGATTACAAAAAAAGTTCCTTTATGCAAAATAATTATCACATAGTTTATCAATTATTTTACACTGCATTCTCCAGTATGAGAGAGAGAGAGAATGAATGAATGAATATGAGAACTGGAGACAGGAGAAGGAGCATACCTTAAACTTTTATATTAGTTTGAAAAAAAAAAAAAAAAAAATTATTTTTCTCTCTGAAAACCAGATTGTAAAGAAGTTAACCTTGACTCCAAAATCTTACTCCAAAGAGATAGGATCTACTGGCAGTAGAGCCTTTCTTTCACCATCATATACCCTCCCTTAATGATAACTGCTTTAATAAACACACTGATTTCTTTTTCAGCTTTTCTGCTAAAAGCCAACCATATACCAGTATAGTTTATTAAAATCAATTTAAGGTAAGATTTTTGCCTACACACTTTTAGAATAATATAAGCATACCACAATATTTCTTGTATATAAGGTAAAAATGTAAGGCAAATATATTCTAATACTAATATTAATTGTTTCTCATTCACTAAGAAATGAAGACTAAAATTGTACATTGATGCTCAAAAAACTACACACTACTAATGAAAACTTTATGTGTGATACTTGTAAATATGCTTTGATGTTTACACAGGTGACTCAAAAACCACTAAATAAAATAATTCTTCAAAATAACATTTTAAAATATAGTCTGACATAAGGCAACAGTTTTATGTATCTAATAATTACTCAAATGGTCAATACGTAGAACAAAATCTGCAAGTTAGCAAAATCACGAGACACAGAATTGGCTATGTAAATATGCACACATACCTTTATCCTTCTTAAAATCCAAAGCATCTTCTTTATCAGTAACTATCTCCTTCATATTGATAATACTCTGGTGAGTAAGCTGCCGCAGAATTTTAATTTCTCGAATTGCTGTAATTGGAAAGCCTTCTTTTTCATTATCTAGACGTACTTTTTTTAAGGCTACCATTTCTCCTATTAGAAAATTAAATAAAATCAGGTTACCATATATTTTTCTTAAATTTATTTTAATTCATAATTTCTGTTCCTAACTCTTGAAATTACAGCCCACAAAATATATTTTAATTTGCAATATACCAAATTATAATGGTGATAGCTCAAGAAATTAACTCTCTGGCTAAATTAATCATGAGATATTTATCCAAACTGTGAAATATAAGTGTATATAAAGGCATAGTAGGTCCATATGTACACTGTTATTTTATGTTCTCCAAGATATATCAAATGCAAAAGCAGTATGATGAAGAGTACACATTACACTGCCATTCTTAAAAAGTAAAGGAGAGGATAAAAATATCAATATGCTAATATTGCACAAAATCTCTCTGAACAAATGAGAAAATTGTATAGATTATAAAGTTGAGAAAATACACTCAGATATAATAACCTGCCCAAAGTTGCCCAGTACGTAGTAGTAAAAGTGGGATTCAAATTCTGGTTTAGCTATCTCAAATATGTGCTCTTCCCCCTATACTAAATATCCTCATAATTTAGATATGAGTTTGTACCAGATAAAATCTAAATATAAAATAAAACACACACATATTCTAAGAAAATATTTAGTATTATAAAGGTGTGTTCATTCCAACAAATTTTCCAAAAGAAGAATGTTTATCCTTTTAACCATTAAAACATACTTGATTCTTTTATGGAATTCTAAAATGTAGGATGATTTGCTTTATTTCACAGCTTTAAAATTTATAATTTAATCTCTTTTTAATAATGCATTCATTATCAATATTATCACTCCATGCTATAACTGCCTTCTGGAGTTTCTAAGCATAAGGTAGTTTCCCAATGCTATTTTAATCTATTGGTATATTTCAACGAGGAACTATAAGATTACACACTGGCTCTATGCATTACCTAGTAAAATATATCACCTCTGATATTTTCCTTTTTTGCAACACTTTTTAAACTTTCTCTCAAGTTCCTAATTATGTTCTGAGAGATTAAGATGCTAAACTTGGTCTCCTAATAAACAGGTAATTTCTACAGAAAAAAAAGAATTTTGGCCAAAATAAGTGTTGCATAGTAAGACCTACTACAACAAAATTTACTGCTAACACTAAATAAGGTCAGGATACTTTTTCCTTTGATTACGAACAATGTAAGAATTTATTCACCATAAAAGAAAATAAACCTAAATCCCACCACACTACATATCACAAATACTAAAGGAACACCTAGAAATATATAAATGTATGCACACGCACTTACAGATACTCATATCTTACATAAGTGCACATATAAATTTAAAAAACAAAACAAAAACATGATAAATTAGAAGAGAAACACAAATAAATTATATTCCATAAGCCCTAAGATACACAGTAGTTGGCATTCTTACCAGTGTCTTTATCCCTGGCCTTGTAAACTTGTCCATAGGTACCCTCTCCAATAATTCCGATGATATCAAACTTATCCACGCAGCGTTTTCCCCAGTCAATATCTTTTTCTTTGATTTCACCATAGCGAGGCCCACATATTCTATCAAATATAGTTCTGAAGTTTTTATATACAATCAAGCAAATTGAATAAAATGTTTCATATTCAATAGCCAACCTCCACACAATCATATCCTTTATTTCTTCCTACCTTCCCGTATTTATGATCTAAGACAAGTAACTCTGGGATATGGTACTATAAATTATCATGAAAGTCAAAAGTATCATTCACCACACTAACTCTTCTTCTGTGGACCTGCACTGTAACTGGGAAAGAGACGAAGTAAAGCTTGCATGAAGGACTTTCAGAAATAAAATGTCATTTTTTTCAGTGAGTGGACAAAACTGATACCTGTACAAAGAGTCAAAGTCCTCTAACCAACCTCCAGAAAATTTTGTTTTTCATTGACTATATGCATCAGCTTTCAAAACACAAAATTTGGATAATAAACAGTCCCCAAAGATCTAACTATAAGGATCACTGACAAATTTAGAGTTATGGCTAGATAAAATTATCTTAAAAATGGAAACACCAGAAAGACTTTCAGTGTAACAGTACAAAAGTATTAATAAAATCAACTCTCAAAAAACCAAAATTAAGTGTGTATGTATGTGTGTTATATATGATAAATACTTGACATTCTCCAAATAGATACATAATTTTGTAGTATTTTACTATTCTAGTAGCTAACAGAGATTCAAATAAAGGAATAAAGCTACTAATACTAAAAGAGAGACTATTTTAAAAGTTTTCTAGCTTGCTGCCCATAGAAAATCACCTCATATTCTTACACTAGGTGTTACCTGAACAGCATTGCTTAAATCAAGTCTAACTCTAAGTATTACTCATACTGTAAACTGGTTAAATAGAAGTTTAAAAAGGAATCAATATTGTCCCCTTCAACTGATGAACAGGTTTCAAGGGAAAGCGTTATCTCCACACACTTTCTTACTTTTCTCCACAAAGCTAATTTAGAAAACAGATTTCAAACCTTTCATTACACCTCTTGCAAAATGAAGAATGAATTTAGTTATGGGAGCAAATGGAGCTACAGCAAAGGAAAGCAACAGCAGCTTGCCCATTACTAATTTTGTATGAACTAAGCAAATGCTGACTTTCCCCTTGTCCAATTTTGGTAATTCTGTGTTATTTAAGTATCTTAATTAGAGTAGTTATTGTATTGAACACATACAACATCCCTGAGAAATTAATACATTACAAATTGTGAGAGAAAATTAAATTTAGTTTTATTAGTCATTTTGAATAGATATGTAAGCAATTATAAAAAAAAATTTTCAAAAGTCTGATAGAATTTATTCATATACTTAAGTGGAAAGAATAAATACACTTTATTATTTTAAATCTTAATTTTGTGTTTTATGATATTATGATGATCCAGAATGATCTCTGACCAATTTAAGAGCAGGAAGAAAGCAAGCACATACTTAGGTCTCCTTTTATTATGTAACTGTGTTGCTGTTTTCTTTTCCTCTGGACTCTTTGAGAGATCATCTCCTCCTGGTAGCTCAGGGGGCAGAGGTAAATCAGCAAGTAGACATCGAAGCTTCTTTTCTACTTCTTTTTTAACGGCTTTTACTGAAATATTTCCTCGTAAGCTAAAAAGGAAAGAAGTCAGACAAATAACAAAGCACAAACATTTATTTCATTGACAAATTAAAATGCAGTCACATGTTTTACATTTAGTAGCGCGCAATGGCAAAATAACAAACTGAGTTTCTTTACTTTCCAGATAAATAATATACTATATTCAACTGCAAAATATTAAATTTGGGGGTAAAAATGATGCAGAATTAGCTCAAAACTAAAGAAATGTAAACAAAGTATAGACTATCAAATTAATTCATTAATTTTAACAAATGTACCATACTAATGTAAGATGTTAACAATGAGGAAACTCAGTGTAGGATTTATGGGAACTCCCTATGATATATCACTGCAATTTTTCTGTAAAACTGTTCTAAAAAAATTGTGTATTTGAAAAAATTATATATAAAATGGAAAGTCAATTGGTCATGTTTTACAAGAAAATCTATTAATTTGATAGTAGTATTTGGTTTGATTCCAGTGAAGGAACAAAATCTTAGTCTTGTAAGAAATAAAAAACAAACTACATGCTTGTCCATTTTAATAACCACAAACAAATATTTTAACTGTACCCCTTTTCAGCTTAATTTTTCTAAACTGGACACTGATTCTTCTAAAAATTTTTAAGGGTCTAACTTACTAGAATTACGGGTGAAAATTTAAGCTTAGTTTTGTACTTTTTAATAATGCATAAAAAGCTCTGACTTTTAAAGTATAGTTGAACTTAATACTGATTTTAAACCTCCCAGATATTACAAAATCTGTTATTACCTAATAATATGACATGTTCAAAGAGAATCTTAAAATGATAAGAAAATTTAGACTTCACCTACTTACATAGCAGTTATAAGTAGCATAATGAAAAAGTTTAGTGAGACTATACTGCTATAGTCATAAGTTACCAATGATGTTATCAACACAGTATCATTTAATTTTAATTATAACTTCTATTAATTTTGAAAATTAGTACTATTGTACAAATATCATCTAGTACGACCTATCAATAATCATAATGAAGTTGTGTCTTTTCTTCACAACCCTGAGTTACTCACTAGAAAGTTCTTTAACAGAGAAAACATGCTCAAAAGAAAATTGATTTGCATTTTTATTTTTAGAGTAATAGTATCATAGAGCCCACTTCTCAATTTTACTGTCCCATTCAACATATATGGATTATATACCTCTATGTGCCAGGTATTACATAAGGCACTGGAGAATTAACAACAAAAACAATAACAAATACATTAAAATACTGTTCCTCTGAGAAAAAAGCTTACAGGGTTTTGGAAGACACCATCAGATGAGCAACAGGACAAAGTACCATACAAATGAACTCCCAGAGTAATGTGGTGGTAGCTAAAAGAGTACTAAATCAGATTGAAAGAGAGTAAAAGCTTCTTTCTAGAAAAGATACCATTTGAACTTTATCTGAAAATAAGCCTATTTAAAATAACTTACTTAAAAAACTACAGTCATTAACTGGTAATTAGGCTTTACTCAAAATTTTTCATTTATCTGAGAACTTCAAATCAACATTTTGGGGGTAAAAAATGAAGCTAACAGTCATAATTTTACTTATAATTTAAAATTTAAAAACTACTTATATTTAAATACATCATTATAGGAACTATCAAATTCAGCAAGATTCCAAGACTTAAGAGAAATGAAATATTGCTTTACAAGAATAACACTACATAATTAAAACATTGTATTTTCACTGAATACTTACAATAACCAAATAGAAAATGTGATTTTTAAAAAGTTTCCATATACAACAAAAACAATAAAATGCCTTAACAAGATACGTATAAAACCAACAGAAGAAAATTAAAGCATTTCACTGATGAACATAAAACTAGATATGAATGAAGAGACCATGTGCTTGTAAAGGAAAACTGTAATACTGTAAAGATGTCAGTCTCCAAATTAATCTGTTACACTGAATAGAGACCCAAACAAAACCCAAGGAAGTTTTTTTTAATACAACTTGACAAGCTGACTTACTATAATTTGTCTAAGAATAAAAAAGGAAGAGTGACTATAACTGGTGTTGAACCAATCTTTGGCCACACACACAGTAGTAGTAGTAGTCAAGTCTTAAAAAACTTCTATATTCATGAAACACACTCGAAAAAAGAGCAGAGACAAAACAAAAGAGAAAAGCAGAAAAGAAGGTTGGTCAAAAGTTTTTAATAACCAAGTATGAAATGTGCCACCATTTCATTAAAAGCAGATGCACAAAGAATGTCATTCTTAAGCATTCCCCTGGGTATGGCCTCAGTTCCTGAAAAAATCAATATAAATTTATCCCTAAAGCACAGATGAAGAATAGAGAACAACCAACCAGTTTCACTGATCTAGAATCACTGGATTCTCAGCAGCTGGGTTACTCTCTCACTTAATGAAGTGACTCAATTCTGTATTCATTTCTCTCTGTGCTGGAGAGCCTATTCCAACACTTATCAAAATAACAAATTAATATTGTTAGGAAACGTCAATGCTCCTAGACAACAGCCAAACCTGGAAATACCACAATTAGAGCAGTACAGTGGGGTAACACCTGTTTAAAATAGATGGGGTCTCTTGGCAACATTTCTTATTGTAATTAAAAGATACCTCAGAACACTTGAAACATAAAAATTATTTTTTTTGGTTTGTTTTAAGTTATAGAATTTTCATAATGCTAACCAAAGTGAGAACTTAAAAGATGTGCCTACAATGGCATTTTTATCCACCTGTTTTCAAATTCTGTAAAGATGTCAGCTGAGAAAACCGCCCCACATAATTGCTTTATGATTAAAAATAGGAGGAAAAACTGTTCTAATTTCTTCATAAAAACAAAAATGAGTAATATCCATTTTATATATGTACCACATTACTCAACTATAAGAAAAGATGAAATACTGCCAATTGCAACAACATGGATAGAACTTGAGGTCATCATGCAAAGCGAAAGAAACCAGACAGAAAAAGCTAAGAACCGTATGACTTCACTTGTATATACAATATAAAACTGAAAGTAACAGAAAAGCAAAACCTCATGGACAAAGTCAATTGTTTAGTGGTTACCTGAGGATAAGGGGGGAAGGGGGTGTGAGATGAGGGAAGGGGAGCTAAATATATTGTGATTGAAAGAAAGCTGACTCTGGGTGGTGAACACATAGACAAAGTAGTAGAATTGTACATCTGGAACCTATGTAATTTTTACTAACCAATGTCACCCTAATAAAAAATAAAAAATAAAAAATAATGAAAAAATGAAAAAAGAAGTAGTGATAATAGGCAGGTATCACACAATAGCATACTTCTATCTTAGCATACATTTAAAAATTCTTAGGGTGGAAGAGATGAGTGGGGGTGGAGTAGGGAGGGAATCAAACATACAGTGATGGAAAGTGAGCTGATTCTGGGTGGTGAGCACATAATGCGATGTATAGACAATGTAATGTAGAATTGTACACCTGAAAACAATGTAATTGATATTAATTAATGTTATCCCAATAAATTTAACAAAAAAATAAATAAAAAATAAAAAGACTTACAATAAAGCTGTAATATAAAAAAAAAATTCTTAGAATTGCATTTACTTTAGATATACCTTCATCTTCTCAAAAATGTTTCAAAATAAAAAAGACACAAACCACACCCCCAATATTCATAACAGCTTATTAAAGGAAAGCATGACAAAATTATGGGTTTTCTGAAATAGGTAATTAATCTCTAATTGCAAAACATTTCTTTAAACCAAGAAAAGACTAAACTAAAAGTAGTAAATTCTAAAGCCACCAAAAGTGGTAAATTTAAAAGCTCACGGGAGAAACTTAGAAATAACCAATTCATGCTTTATACCACCCAGGAAAGACCCTCATTAAAAAATCCTCTCTCTGATATTATCGTGAGGAAAACTAAAGTAAATACTGGCATTTCTAATTACCAAACTCAAGCTCAAATACACATACATTGTATCCCAAGGCAATGGCAAATCTTTCCTGGAATTCCTAGCATAAACTATAATTTTGTCATTCTACAAGCAATGTGCCTCATTTTAGGACATAACATAATTCATTACTTGTAGTCTTTCTTTGTAAAGTTTTTTTTAGGGGGGTATGAAATAATTTCTCACTTCAAACTTACATTTTTTTCTTTAAACAGCTATTGAGCAAATGTTTTGTACTTACCTATTATCAGCATCTTTATCTTCAGGAAGCATGGGAGGCAAAGGTAATGGTGGTAACGTGGAGGTCACTAGAGACATGTGTTGCTCCTTCTCCTTGGCTCCTATGCTTGGTGTAAGTGGTTTGGTTTTCTCTTTAAGAGATACTAGTTCCTCCTTTGTAGCAGCAGATTTACTCTCCTTCCCAACTACAACTGTTTTCTTGACAGCTTTATCTACAATCAAATTATTGTCTACCTTTGTGACCTGAAGAGGTGTCTTTGTTTTTGTCTTGTCATTTTTTAAAGTTCCACCACTTGAGGGAGAAGGTGCATGCTCAGTCTTAAGCTTCTTCAAATCCTTCACATGGTTTGTTTGTGATGTGCTGGCACCAGTCTCTGTGTTCCCCTTGGTGGGTGTAGAAGTGTTTGAGACTTTGGCAGCTTTGGCGGCGGCCTCAGCAGCCTTAGCTGCTTCTGCAGCTTTTGCTGCTTCTGCAGCTCTTGCTGCCTCTGCAGCTCGTGCTTTTTTATTCTTATTCAATTCAGCTGCCAGACTACTCTTCAGAGTTAGTGTGCTAGGAGAAATGCTAGAATGACGACTTCTGGATCTAGACAATCTGTGCCTGCTACGAGATCTTGAATGCCTAGATGAATAAGGACTTCTGCTTCGGGATTTAGCAGATCGTCTGGTGGAAAATAATTAAGATTTAGTCAGTAATTCAGAAAAGCTCAATTTGAGATGCACAAAAACTTCTAACTCAAGCCTGTGAAATGAAAGATTTATTTAATTACAAAATCGTAATACAGTTCTTGTGAAAGAATATTTTTTTAAAATATTTTTTAAATATACACTATCTGGTAATCTGGTGGTTAGTTTTCCTTAAAACAGAGTGACTGTCTTAGTCTTGGTCTAGCCTATAAATGCTTAAAGATGGGGCTGGAAGAAAGTAGATTTCTGTGAGAAGAAATACTGTTAAGAATTAAGAGGGGAATAGTGTGACAAGGCATTGATATTGTCTCAGAAAATAGAAGCAGCCAACAAGGATACCAGTGGTAGCAGTAGCAGGGTAAACTCTGACCAATCTTTTACCAGGCAGACAATCCCTGTATCTCAAAAGCACCCCTCACCATTAAGTTCAGAAGTAAGTAGAGTTCCATCTACAGTAAGAGTGAAAAAGACAAAACCTGTCATTAGGCAGTAAGTGAAACTCTAAATCTTGGAAACTACTTAATAATTATTGTGCAATTCACTTCTTAAAAATTACTGGAAAACACAAAACTAACATATTTAAAACTATGGCAGCAACTAAAACTCCTCTAAAACAAATGCAGTATAGAATCAAGTGAAATGCAACTGAGCTTTTCAAATCCATACCTTATCAAAACTTAAAAAAAAAACAAGACAAAGCACTATGACAGTACTTTCACATATTATTTCATTTAATGCCACATCAACCCAGGTAAAGTATGTGCAGTTTATAGATAAGAAACTGAATTTAAAATATTAGGTTACCTAAGTCAATCCCATACTCATTAGTAGTTGCACTGGTTATTATTATCTTATTGCCATTACCCTCTCCCTCCAATTCTCTTCTAACCCTACTCTGTCACCTGGGAGGCTGACTCAATGGATACAATTTCTGTCTGTCAGTAGTAGAAGATCAGAAAGGCTAGATTATTTTTTTCCCAGCTTCCTCCCTTCTCTTGGCCACATTTTCTGTCCCCCTACTACCATGGCTCCTACTAAGGCACCCTCTTCTCCACAGCTCTCACTAGGCTCCAATAACACTATTATTTTTCCTTGCCCCTTTAAGATTCCCTTTATAATTAGTGTAAATATTCCTTGTAGGTTCCCTTAATACACCTCTATCTCTAAGGTCCTACATTAAATTCTTTTGAACCATCAGAGTTGGATTCAGTTCCCTTCTAGAACCTTGCCTGATCTAGTTGTATGCTAGGTCTTAAACCCAGAAATGTTGAAGCTGAAGTAGTGAGGTTAACACAATTAATATACTAACAAACTGCCAAAGAGAGAACTCTTGTTGAAATTTTGTAAAATTTATGGGGAGAGAGTAAATGAGGAGAAAGCAAATAAACTCCTAGGAACCCAAAATTAAGATGGGCAGAGAGAAAAAGAACTGGACATTTTTGTTTATATCTGACATTAATATAAATGAAGGGGAAAATTTAGAAACATTCTATAATTCTAGTATGAAAACAAAATGATAATTTGGTTTAGTATAAACTCAAATACAAATTCAGGTTCTCCCACATTCTTTCAAAAACATTTCAAAATGTACTAAGGGCCAACTCGTATTCAGCACTGAGCTGGTGTTTCATACAAACTTCATATAAAGTATGTCACATTCTTTTCGATTCATGAGAATACTGGTTTAGAAAACTTTCTAATCCCGTACTTGTTTATCATTAAATCTACATATACACCAATTATTAAAATACCAATGAGCTTATAAGTTAGTTATTCATGGAAATGAGAGGAAATGTTTGGCTAAATATAAAGTGATAAGCTGGTTATAAAATATTTTGGAGAACTTTAATATAGGAACCAAAAGTGTCATAATATGAAACAATCAGCCACATTTTTTTATTGCCTCTCCTTTAATAATTAAGACTCCTGGACATCAAGGCAGGTCTGATACAAGTTGTTTCCATACCCTGATCAGATAACTAATGAGCAGCAGAAAAGTACACAGCAGGAGAAAGTAGACTGTCATCTCATCAGAGGTAAGAGCATAGAATTTTTCTTAAACTATCCTACACTAGCATACAGTCACATAAATTATATTTAACTGAGAAATTTACAATCAGTGAATTTTACCTAAGAAAAGAGCTACAAATACATTGAATAAAAATTGTAACACAATTAACTCCCTCTGTCTTACTAAATTATTCTCTTCTGGACAGTATCTAAATTAAGAGAGGTATCAAGCAAAGATTTTTTTTTAAGTTTTGCTCCATAAAAAGGATATTTTGAAAAAACAAAAGGATATTTTGGGAATGATGTTTTATGGTATATATGACTGAATTAATCTAGCTACCCTCCATTCCTCTTGAATTCCTCTATTTCTCTTCAAAAGTTGCTTAACTTTAATTTCATGTCCTGGTAAATGTGCATTCTCTCAGCCCTTGCACATCTGCTAATAAATTTCAATTATTTATTTACTATTATAACATACAATTTCGGAACATAAAATTAAACATAAATGTAAAATTCAAGTTTAGGTCATTTTTATTAATGATCTAATACTTTATACAAAGATATAAGAGAGACACAGATCTCTAGGACTATATAATGAATTATAGTATGAAGTCTTTCTAAAAGAAATGAAAATAATGGTATAGATAGCAAGAACTTGTTTTACAGGTAAAATTTTTCTTCTTTTTAAAAATGTTTTTCTAGTTTTTTATACCATATATTCTGCAGAGAATATATATTAGCTGTTTCCTGTTTTTTTAATGCTTTTAAGAGGCTATGGGAATTCTTTTTAAGAGGTTAAGATACCTTTTCGTGTTTCTAACAAGGTTTCTTAAATTCATACAACACAAAGCTGAACCAGGATAAAAATCCCAATATCCTGAAACTCAAATGCTTAATGCTCATTGTTGATTAGGTTAGTGTTCCTCAGAGAGAAAGAGCATCGTATACTGTTCACTTGATCATATCATACAACTTCTCTAAGAGTCCAGGTCTTCTGAAATTGTGACTAATTATCAAACACTGGCTCTTAAAAAATTTACTATAATATCTAATCCCTCATAATATAAAATAATATAGAACAGTGCTATACAATAGAACTTTCTGGGATGATAGAAATGTTCTATATATGTGACATCCAATACAGTAGCCACTATTCACAGCATTTTTTAGCCTAATTTTTCTACCCTGTTTATTTCACATGCTAATAGCAGGTATGTCCATTTCAAAAATGTGTTCACAACCCCTCAATAAAGGTATAAAAACATTTCCTATACAAGGATAGTTCAACATATGTACATCAGTAAATGTGATACACATTAATAAAATGAAAGATAAAAATCCTATGATCATCCTGATATATAATAGAAAAAACATTTGACCAAATTCAGCATCCATTCATGATAAAAACTAAACAAACTGGGTATAGAAGGAACATATTTCAACATAATAAAAGCCATATATGACAAACTCACAGCAAGTATCATACCCAACAGTGAAAAGCTGAAAGCTTTTCCTCTAAAATCAGGAACAAAACAATGATGCCCAACTCTCACCACTTTTATTCAACAAAATATTGGAAGCCCTAGAGCCAGGATGATTAGGCAAGAAAAAGAAAAGGCATCAAAATGAGAAAGTAAAACTTTGCAGACTGTATGATCTTAACAGATATAAAACCCTTAAGGACTTCACCAAAAAGCTGTTAGAACTAATAATTCAGTAAAGTTGCAGGACACAAAATCAACATATAAAAATCAGTTTTGTGGGGATGCCAGGATGGCTCAATGGGTTGATTGCTCACCTTGCAGCCCCAGGTCTACGGATTGAATCTAGGCCCAGCTTGTGAGGACTCACAGGCTGAACTGGGGTGTGTTTCCCATGTGGGAAACCCCATTTTAGTTTTTGCTGGGGTAAGCTTCCCATGTGGGTTTGGACCTCAGCTCAAGGGGGCGTGCCTCCCATGAGGCCCCCTGCCCAGTTAACACCCTCCATGGTCCCTCCTCTCCCACGCCCACGTGTGGAATAAAACTATGTCAAGAACTGATGATGTACAATTATGAAGAATGCTCTGGGCCCTACCCTTTCTCTCTGTGTCTCTCTGTCAAAACAATAAAATAAATCTAAAAAAAAAAAAAATCAGTTTTTCTATATACTAACAACAAACTATTATAAAGAGAAATTAAGAAAACAATCCCATTTCCAGTAGCATCTAAAAAAATAAAATGCTCAGGAATAAATTTAACCAAGGAGGTAAGAGAAACTGAAGACTGATCCATGTTCATGAACTGAAAAATTAATATTGTTAAAATGTCTACACTACTCAAAGGGATCTACAGATTCAATGCAATCCCTATCAAAATTCTAATGTCAAGTTTCATAGAAGTAGAAGAAAACAATCCTAAAGTTCATATGGAACCACAAGAACTTGAATTGTCAAAGCAATCTTAAAAACAAAGCTGGAGACACCACACTTTCTGATTTCAAACTACATTACAAAGCTACAGTAATCAAAATAGTATGCCATGTACTGGTACTATAATAGCTCTATTAACTATAATAGCACTATGGCAGCCTCTTACATTCATCTCCTGTTTCAAATCTTACTTCACCCAAACTAATCCCAACTTATATGCAAAGTGAACACCTTCCAGGGGTCCTCTAACTACTGCCCGTAGGCCACATGTGGCCCGCTGAAAACATTTATCCAGCCCGCGGGTGTTTTTGCCGCTGCCTGTCCTGCTTAGCAGCCGACTCATCCCGGGCCCACAGTCCGGCCCTCCAACGGTCTGAGGGACAGTGAACTGGCCCCCTGTTTAAAAAGTTTGAGGATCCCTGATTCTAACCTGTTACATGCCAGTCTTAGAAATCTTTCCAGTTTCCTTGTTCCCAAAACATGTTCCAGCAACTCTCTCATTTTACTGATTCTTACTTTACATTCCCTTACATCCATAGTTCTCTGCATGTTTCCTATTGCTGTAACAAATTACAATGGATTTAGTGGTTTAATACCACAAATTTATTATCTTACAGTTCTGGAAGTCAGAGGTCCAAAATCAGTGTCAGTGTGATAAAATCATGTTACCAGGGCTTTATTTCTTCTACAGTTTCTTGGGAAAAACTGTTTCCTTGCCTTTTCCAACTTCTAAAGGCTGATCCTTTCTTGGTTCTTGGTCCCAAATTAATCCAACCTCTGCTTCCATCATTACATGGCCTTTTCTGACTCTAAGTCTCCTATTTCCTTTTATAAAGACTGTGATTACATAGCACCCATCCAGGATCATCCTCCATTTCAAGATCCCTATTTTAATCATATCTACAAAGTCCCTTTTGCACTTAAGGTAGGTAACATACTCAGGTTCACATGAACATCTTGGGTGCAGGGGGCACTGAACCTACCACATCTTTCTCTTTCATACTCAAAGGCACTGTTCTATTTCAGACTCCATTACCTCTTCTTTAGGGCACCTTATCATCTTAAAAATAACTGATCTTGGGGAAGCTAGGATGGTTCAGTGGGTGAAGCGCTTGCTTTGCAGCCCGGGGCACCAAGGATCGACTCCCAGCCCCAGACCCATGAGCTGAACTGGGGTGCGCTTTCCATGCCGGAGGCTGCCAGTTCGGTTCTCGTCCCCTGGTTCAGCCCTGGCTCGACAGGGCGTGCCTCCCATGTCAGAGGCCCCCAGCCTGGTTCCCACCCTGTGCGGACCCTGCCTACCTGTGTGGAACAAAACCATGTCAAAAACTGATGACATACAACTATGGAGACTACTCTGGGCCCTCCCCCTTCTCTCTGTCTCTGTCAAAAACAATAAAATGAATCTTTAAAACAAATAACTGATCTTTTCATATCTAATCTCTCACTGCTCCAAATTATTTCTACAGATACCATAACCAAACTAATCCTTGCTGTTCAGCGATTATTACATGGCTCAAATTCATTCACTTTCCTTCTCTTGTTAGTAGTTATTCCATACTTCCAGAACTTTCTTCAAGTTTACAACATCATCCCCGGAGTCTTTTAACATTACCTTACTTTTCTATTTTACTGAAGAAAAAACAAAAAATAAACCAAAGATTATCAGGCATGTCTCTTAACCAAAAACTTCATCTTTATCTCCATCCACCTTACATTCCACCTGAGTACAGATGGTGTCTCTTCCTATCCAAACTTGAGTCCTCTGTAATGCTATCAATCCCATACTCTCTAGATCCTTACTTTACTGAATGTTATCCGCAGACCAGCAATATCAGCATCATCTGAGAGCTTGTCAAGAAATGCTGTATCTGGGGCCCCAAACTAGACCTTCTGATTCAGAATCTGCATTTAACAAAATCCCCATTAAAGTTTGAGAATCACTATGCTAAGTTCCTCTACTGTAACTCTATTACTTGTGACTTCAACCCTTCGCTTTCCAATTGCTATTTCCCTTCAAGGAATAAATAACTCATGTCTCTATGATCTTTTAAAACAAACCAGAAAAACAAAAAACAACACAACCAAACAAATGATGATACCTTGATACTGTATTTTTACCTCTCCAATTAAAGCCAAATCTGGCTCATATCCTCACTGTAATTACTGAGGTGATCAATGGCCCATCTACTTTTTTTGGGGGGTGGGGGGGTTGCAACAAAAATGTCATTATCTGTAATGACAATGTTGACATACCCTTAAAGATACTTCCTAGCCCTTTCTCACCATTATCACTTCCTTTTTTTCCTGATTATTTTCTTGTATAGCTATTTCTGCCTCTTCACTATATTCATTTTCCCACAATAATTTAATTTATGCTTCTATATGGCTTAAAATTATCACCTAAACATTAATTACCCCAAGTCATCCTCCCTACTCCCAACTCTCCTACATGTACCTTCAACATAGAACAGCTATAAAACTATTAAGTTTCCTCTCTGAATCTACCCTCTTTCTCCGTAAGTATACCCTACTCTCAGGCAATGGCTTCCACTAAAATGGCAGAAACCCAGAAGTGCTTCTATATACCATATGGTACCTTTCCTCCCTTCTTCCATATCCAATTGACCTCCTAGTCCTAATACTTGCGCATCTCTCCAGTTTTCCAGGCTCTTTAACCCTATAGCTACCATTTCGCATTAGGTCCTACATAATCTCTCACTTGGCCCAATTGGTATCAAACCCAAATACATAAAATGTCATTTCCAAAATATCTGTTTACCAGGTTCCCCACCTCTAGTCTCTACCTTTTCCTATTTAGTCTCCATACTGCAACCAGCATCTTTCAGTAATTACCCCTCTATCATAACTTTACAGCCTTGTATTGCATAGAAAGACCTTGGCCAGCCATCCGAAAACACATAAAGTGCCAGGCCTAGAATGTTGCTCTCATATTCCTCTCTTCGCCTCTTTTTATTTGCTAAGCAGAGAGGAATGTTTCATAAAAATGCATCAGGTCTACCACACCTCTAAAAAAGCCTTCCCTTATTAAGCCAGGCAGCTAGAGATGCTCTGTGTCCTATGATTCTATCACCCTTTGATTATCTCATTAGAATAATGATTAGATAATCTGTCTTTCCCAACAAAACAAAGATCTCTGTAGCTTCATAGCTCTTACCACCAGCACAACCATGACAATAGCAGATGTTCAATAAATATTTGCAAAATTAAGTACTCTGCTGACAGTATTCCTATTAAATGTAACTCACCTCCATTAGCCTAGTAGTGTTAAGGTGCGGCAGAATTTGTGTGGCCCGAACCTATCGTTCCTTATCAAGTTCTGAATTTGCTTAATGCTTTCATTCATGCCTTTATTCCTAGATTCACCTACTGAGAAATTCTCTTCCTTCCATTTTCTACCCAAGTCCTATCCATCTTTCTAGGCCTAGATCAAGAGTCCTTCCTTGTCCATAAAGCCTACCACCAACTCCAAACAAGAAACAAGCTACCCACCCTTACTTTAAATTCACAGAACATTTTATCTGTATCACTTGACAGCCCTTAGCATAATGTCATACAAATAGTCTTCTATTTGAATAAATTAACGTACCACATTGAACTTCAAAGTTTACAAAACAATTTTATAGGCATTCCTAATTTGACTAACTTTTCACAGCAACCAAGGTATAGAGAAAGCAAGGGTTAAGATATTTATTTAGAGGCCAGGAACTATGACAGGTAGAGTCAATACTTAAGACCAAGTCTTCCAATTAAAAGTCAGGCACTACTTATGCTACCACACCATACTAAACCCTTCCTTCCATTTATTTAATTCTTATCAATCTTCATGGATCAAGCTAAAGGCCCATCTCCTATGTAACCTCCCCATTTGCTGAAATCATGTATCACTTGTTACAGACTGCCTTGTATTATATTTTATATCCTTGTCTTTTAAAAACCTAAATTGTATTATGTCACACCTTTGCCTAAAATTCTTCAATGACCTCTCACTGCATTTAAAATAAAAGTGAAAATCTTTACTGTGATCTATAAGATCCAAACTGCCTCTCAAATTTATTATAATACATTCTCCTTCACTCACTAGGCTCCGGTCACACTAGACTCTTCTGATTCTTCAAATGGTCACACTTCTTCATAACTTGGTATTTCAGCACATACTGTTTTCTCTTGGGATACTTAGATCATCATAGGACTGGCTCTTTCTCTTCATTCAGGTCTCCATTTATCAACTCCATAATGAGACCTTCCCTCACCAGAAAGATAAATGAGCACATATATAAACTCGTTCCTCCACCACTGTCTCGTTTATCAGTCTATCCCCCATGCCTAAAACTGTTTTTGACATGTAATAAATGATCAGAGGGTATTATTAATTTCATAAATAAAAGAGCAAACAAGTTATCTACTTCCCCGAATAGCTGCAAATACTAGCAAAATGCTTTGTGTTGACTCGGGGGTCCCCAACCCCCGGCCAGGTACCAGTCCTTGACCTGTTAGGAACCAGGCTGTACAGCAGGAGGTGAGCAATGGCGAGCCAGCAGTTTCATACAGATGGCTCCCCATTGCTCACATTACCACCTGAGCTCCATCCGCCTGCTGCCAGATCAGGAAGACATTAGATTCTTACAGGAGCACTAAACCTAACAGTGACCTGCACATGCGAGGGATCTAGGTTGTGCGCTCCTTATGAGAACCTAATCACTGATGATCTGAGGTGAAGCTGAGGCAGTGATGCGAGTGCTGGGGAGCCGCTGCAAATGCAGATTAATAATAGCAGAGAGATTTGACTGTAGAGACCACAATAAATCAATTGTTTGCAGACGCATATCAAAATCCTATCAGTGAGTGGCAAATGACAATAAAGTTGCATCTAGTGGCAGGCTTTAAGTCAGAGTCCAACACTTATTTTAGTCCGCATGTGGCCTGCCCATTATTTTATTTACCACTTCTGTCTGTGTCTCTTTCCTGCACCACCCCCCAATCCCCGTCCATGAAAAAAAATGTCCCACAAAACCGGTCCCTGGTGCCAAAAAGGTTGGGGACCTGCCGTAACTGATATCCCAGCTAGCTAACTAACATTGGTATACTGATAAAATTCTACTTAAACTAAAAAGTTAACAGACAATTACATTTAATTAGCTTCTTCATATAAACAGGCATGAATTTATTACTTTTATTAACAACCAAGCATTTTTATATACATTACCCAGTAAAATATAATGAGCAAAACTAATTTTTCTAATGTAAGCTATTCCTTATTTTTAGTAACTAGAAGGTCTTCGTGTTTAGAAAAATACAAAGGAAATACAAATCACCAATAAAGAAATTTAAATGTTCCCTTCTTTCTGGTAGCCAGAAAAAGCAAAATAAAATAATGGTAATAAATTTGAATTCACCAGAATGGCAAATATAGAAATTTTGAAATTATCAAGTATTCATGATAATGCAAAGAAATGGTCACACATAATTATCAGAGGGAATATAAAATTGCTAAGTCTTTTTAAGACAATTTGGTAGTATTTATCAAATGTTTTTAATATGCAATTTAACTTAGAAGAACATTTCCATTTGTGTCAAAAGTTATTACTCAATATCCTTAAAACACTGTAATATAGAAAAATGTAGCTTAGTGCCCAACAGTTAGTCGATGGTTAAATAAAACTTGATAAATTTTATTATGGAATTTTATGTAGCCATTTGGAAAAATCTTCACACTGCTAAAAAAAGAAAAAAGGCATGTAAATAACATTTATAGCATAACATTCTTAATGTTTATGTGTACATATGTTTGTATATAAGTATATTTGCAGAAAAGGGATGTACACCACCAATCTACTTACATGGTTATATATTTAGAAAAGACTGGGAATGAAGAAGACATAAAGAGTATATTGCACACATTGCTCTGCATGCCTTTGTACTATTCTCAAGCATTTCATATGCAAGTTTTAAACAAAGAGTGAAGGTTAAAAGAAGTAAAACAATTTTATTACACAAAACTGAAAAATACAAAAAGTTTAAAAATAAACACCAATAGAATTACTACAAACCAAAATGTATAGCATGAAAAAACAGTCACAATCTTTAATAAAAATGAAAAAGGTTATACAGATTTATTCCTACTTCACTATACCAACTGCTTAACTTCAATGAATTAAATCTAGAAAATCATGAGTGCTGTAATTAACACTAATTAGATAAGGAAAATACTACTAACATTAATACATGTATTTTTCATAACAAATAGATTTCTTTTCCTAGCCCCACAAACAATAAGGGATAGTTACATAGGCTCATGTTTAAGAATTAAAACCAAAGCATCCAGAATTTTTTTCTGACACTAAATATTAGCAACTGGAAGAAACAATTTTAATCAAAAAATAAAGTTCAGACATTTATGAAATTCATATTTAACATCATTTTGTGGACAAAGACTAAATACTTTCCCTATGTGACCAGAACAAGGCATGCAAGTCCAATCTTACCATCTCTAATCAACATTGTACTTGAGATTCTAGCCATTCTAGGCAGAAAATGAGAAAAAAGAAAGAAAGAAAGAAAATTATTAAAACTTAGAAACAAGTCAGCAAAATGGCAAGAAAATAATATAGAAAAATTTATTAGTTCTATGTGCTAGCAATAAACAATCAAAATAAAATTATGGGAAAAAAAACAAACAAAACTCCTATTACAAGAGCCTTGGAAAGAATTCCTAGGAATAAATTTAACAATATAAGTGCAAGGACTGTGCCCTGAAAACTTCAAAACAGCACTGAAAATATTAAGAAAAATTTAAATAAATAGACATTTCACATTCATATATTAGATGATTTAACATTATTAAGATGACAATATTCCCACAACCTGGTCTACAGATTCAGTGCAATCCCTATGACAGTTCCAGCTACATTTTTTGCACAAATGGCAAGCTGATCCTAAAATTCACATAAAAATGAAAGTCCCTCCCCGCAAAAAAACAAAAACACAAAGTCAAAGCAATCTAAAAGAGCAAAGTTGGAGAACTCCCACTTCCTGTTTTAAAAATTGCTGCCAAGTTATATAATAATCCAGACTGTACTGGTCAGTTGATTTTCAACCAGAATGTCAATACAATATAATGGAGAAACAACTGGATATCCACATGCAAAAGAATGAAGCTGGACCCCTTTTTCTCTCAAAATACACAAAAATTAGCTGAAAACAGATCAAAGACCAAAATGTAAGAGCTTAAACTCTAAACCTATGAGAAGAAAATAAAGAAATAAATCTTTGTAAAGACTTTAAATTAGGCCAAATCCTTAGATGTGACAACAAAGCATAACCAACAAAAGAAAAAACAAACTGGACTTCATCAAAATTAAGAACTTTTGTGCTTTAATAAACATGTGAACAAAGGGATACAATAGGAGAAAATATTTGCAAAACATTTATCTGTACCATAATTTATTTAACAGCTCCCCCCCACCCTGGCCCCCAATTCATAGTACTCAGGTTGTTTCAAGTTATTTTTTATTCATTCTACAAGTAAAAAGACCAGAGATCAAAAAAGGATAAGCAAACAGAACTGCATAATATTGCTTTACTACAGAAACACCTAAACTGATATCTGTATATCATAATTTCTAAGTCCTTGCTTTTTCCTTTGCGCTGGATATTTACCCAACTGAACGATGGCAATAAGACCTGTGAACTGGATAGTAGTACTAGTCTTTTGGTTGCTCTGTTAACACCTCACACTAGGAATTCTTATTTTCTTCTTTTGAGACCACAGACAATGACTCAGAAGCTAAGTGACTTGTCCAAAATTACACTATTCGAATGGACAAAGTGGTTATGAACAAGTCACTTAGGAGAAACTCCATTTTTTGTATTAAATTAAAACTGAGTCTCCTGAATACAAGTCCTCTTTCTAAGAAGAGAAGTGTTGCAACTCATATTAAGGGGCTTGTACACAGAATATATTAAAGAAATCTTAACATTCAGCAATAAGACAACCAGATTTTAAAAATGGGTAAAGGGTCTGAATAAACATTAAAAAAAGAAGAAGAAACAAAAAAATGACATAAAAGCAGCCAATAAACATATAAGATGCTCAACATCATTAGTCACAATGAGATTTTAAACACCAAGATGGCAAATAATCAAAAAGACAACTATTGCCAAAGATGTAGAAAAACTTGAACTCTCATGTATAATTGGTTGGAATATAAAACTGATGTAACCACTTCAGAAAACAGTTTGGCTGGTCCTTAAAATGTTAAAAATAGAATTACCCTACAACGTAGAAATTCCACTCCTAGATATACACCCAACAGAAATAAAAATATAACTTTATGCCAGGCATGTCCAACCTGCGGCCCAGGACAGTCTTGAATGAGGCCCAACACAAATTCTTAAAACATTACGAGATTATTTTTGCAACCTTTATTTCCCCGGTTCATCAGCTATTGTTAGTGTTACTGTATTTTATGTGTGGCCCAAGATAATTCTTCTTCCAATGTGGTCCAGGGAAGCCAAAAGGTTGGACACTGCTACTCTATGCAAAAACTGCACATAAATGTTCACAGAAGTATAATTCCTAATAGTCAAAATGTTGGAGGCCTAAATGTCTATGAACTGAAAATGAAGTGTGATATATGTATAAAATGAAATAATATTTTGCCCTAAAAAAATGAAGTACAGATACATACCACAACATAGAGGAATCTTAAAAACATTATGTATTTAAGTGAAGAAAGACCACAATAGGCAAATCCATAGAGACAGAAAGTACACTGGTATTTTTCAGGGACTGGGGGAGATAGGAATGTGGAGTGACTACTAACAGGCAGTTTCCTTTGGGGGTGATTAAAGTGTTCTAAAATTAGTGGTGATGGTTGCACAACTCTGAATACTAAAGACCATTGACTATACCATTTAAAATTAGAGTAAATTGTATAATGTGTGTGAATAGTATCTCAAAAAAGATGTTATTGGAAACAACCAAAATGCCCTTCAATAGACTGGATAAAGAAGATGTGGTACATTTACACAATGGAATACTACTCAGCGATAAGAAATGATGAAATACAGTCATTTGTGACAACATGGATGGACCTAGAGACCATCTTATTAAGCGAAATAAGTCAGACTGAAAGAATCAGGAAACATATGACCTCACTTATAGGTGGAATATAAAACTGAAAGTAACAAAGACACA
>PVKE010009167.1:20000-45555 GCA_004027555.1 Craseonycteris thonglongyai | reverse complement strand
CCCCTCTCCAGGTAACCACCAAACTATTGAGTGTGTCCATAATGCTGGTGCCCTCTCCCACCTCCCCTTCCTCTCTCCTTCCCCCCTCCTCCCCTTCCCTCAGGCAATCACCAAGTTATTGAGTGTGAAAACCTTAATCTTAATGGATTTTAAGATATTGTTTCTCCCTCACAGAACTTTTTCTCCAGGTTTAGGGTGGGATTGTAACTCGTATTAACCAGCTTTCGGGGTTAGACCACTGTGGGCCTATGATGCAAATTAGTGGTGTTACAACATAATACTTAATGTTCCTGCTCCCTCAGCTCTCCAACTACATATCCCCAATATCTACCAGCCACAGCTTCTCATCTTGCCAATTGTGAGACGAGAAGGGAGGTTTGAACTTTTTAAGGTAAAAACAATTTGTATGTGGTTGGAATAATTGGTGAGGAAAATAGACCCTAATTTGATGGAAGGCAAATTTTTTGAATTCTTTCTTTCTCCTTTGATTTATGTTTATCAAAAACTCATTATTTAAGCTCCTATTCCCCCACTCCCAATTTCTTAGCTTTCTGGAGTGGTATGAACATTTGTAAAGCAGTCAATGTAAGAAGTTAACTGAAAGTACTATGAATCATAAATTCCTTCAAACTGGAAACTAACAAAATATTATAGAGTTACTAGAAACAAATCCCCTGTATGGCTCATATTCAACAGAAGATTCGAATTCAAGTGAAGGTAATCCTATCCAACAGAATGTTCATAAACATGCAAGACCTATATCTATATCAAGCAGTGATGATTGTGATTCAGGAGATGAAGAATGGGATTGGGAAGAAAAAGAAAATATTCCAAATATAAAATCATTTACCCAAATTGCTGGTATAAACACTTTAGTTTTGCAAAGACTAGGAGCAAATCCTACACCTCTTTGTATTTTGAAACAAATGGTAAGTGATAATTTTTTTTGAAATGATAAACATAGAAACAAATAGATATGCAAGTCAAAAGATAAAGGACCAGAATTTGAAAAAGGATGAGTGGTTTCCAGTAACAAGTGATGAAATGAAAGCATACCTTTCATTATGTAGCATAATGTTACAAGAACAAAAATCTATAAAACAGATATGTACTGCTCAAAAAGAACAATGTTAGAAATACCAATATTTTCAAAAGCTCTGCCTCGCAAATGTTTCTTGGCTTTATAACATTTTCTTCACTTTGTGGATAATGAAACTGTAAAGAACACAGAATACAGAAGTGCAAAGTATAGTCAATCGACTATTTGATTAATAAATTTGGACAATTATTCACTTTGGGTGACGATGTCTTTCTAGACAAGTCACTGATGAAATTTAAAGGAGAGCTGGGGAGCAGGCAATTTATAGTTGCCAAATATACCAAATTTGAAATCAAAGTTTACAAATTGTATGAATCCAGTACTGGGTATTGCACCCACAAATGTTAAGTTGAAAAATAAATAGTATTTTTTGCTCACATAGAATTTCATTTAATTTGTATGTCAAGGGTTTATGAGAGCTTCCTTATAGGCAAGTAACTGCTTTTCTCTTTCTGCTTTTAAGATACACTCTTTGTTTTTACCTTTGACATTTTAATTATGATATGCCTTTAATTGTGATGTGGGTTTGTTTTTTTGTTTTTTGTTTTTTTATTTTTCTTTTATGGGAGTCTCTGCACTTTCTGTGCTTATGTGTCTATTTCCTTCACCAGGTTAGAAAAGCTTCCCATTATTATTTCTTTAAATAGGTTTTCAGTTCTTTTCCTCTCTCTTCTCTTTCTGGTATCCCTATGATGAAACTATTGTTACACTTGATGCTGTCTCATAGGCCCCTTAAATGCTCTTATATTTTTGGATTCTTTTTTGTTTTTGCTGTTCTGATTAGGTGTTTTCTGCTACCTTATCTTCTAAATCACTGATTTGATCCTTTGCTTCATCTAATCTACTGTTGATTCTCTAATGTACTCTTCATTTCAGTTATAGTATTCTTCATTTCTGACTGATTCTTTTTTAGGTTTCTTATCTTCATTTTTATGTTTCCTGTCTCTTAGTTGAATTTCTCTCTGAGATCATTGCGCATCATTATGACCAGTGTTTGGAACTCTGCATCTTGTACATTGCTTGCCTCCATTTTATTTAGTTCTTTCTTTGGAGCTTTTTTCTATTCTTTTATTCAGGACATGTTTCTTTGTCTCCCCCATTTCGGCTGTCTCCCTGTGTTTGTTTCTATGTATTAGGCAGGGCTGCTATGCCGCCCAGTCTTAGTGGCCTTATGTAGTAGTTTTCCTGTAGGACACAGTAGTGCAGTCTCCTTGGTCACTAGAGCCAGGTGCTCTAGGTGTATCCCTTGTGTGCGCCTTCCTGTTGTAGTTGAGCCTTGGTTGCTGTTTCCATGTTGATGACAGGGGTTAACCCTCAGGCTGATTGGTTGTGAGGACTGGTATTGACTACAGTGGAGGAGCTGTTGTGCTGGGGCTGACCCTGCAGCGCATTGTTCGCTTGAGTGGGGCTGTGGTTCCTGCACAGTCTGCCCTTTGGGTGTTTTGTCTTTGCAGGTGGCCAGATGATGCTCTGGCTTGGTCTGTAGCTGGCCACTAGCCCTAGGGCCTCTTGGAAGGGGTCTTGATGTAAGCCAAATTTAGCCACAGCCTGTGCCTTGCCTGAGGCCACCTGGTGTGAGCCACAAAGCAATCTGCAGATGGCCACCACCCACACTGGTTTTGGAGGTGCCTAGAGAGGTCAGTTTGTGAACCGAGGCCACTGTCGCTAGTGCCAGGCTTAGAACTGCTCAGCCAGGGGTTACAGGACATGCAGAAGCCAGATGCTGCTTATTTGGGTTTTGTGAACATTTGAGAAATTTTCTCCACATAAGACACTAAACAACAAACTGCATAGAGGAAAACATTGATACTAAACTTATAGACCTTGAGTTCAGAAAGGACTTTATGAACTTGACCTCAAAGACCAAGGAAGTAAAAACAAAAATAAATGAATGGGATTATATCAGACTAAAAAACTTCTACACAGTAAAGGAAACTATCAACAAAGTAAAAAGGAAACCAACCGAATGGGAGAAAATATTTGCAAACAATGCCTCTGATAAGGGGCTAAGATCTAAAATATATAAAGAACTCATACAACTCAACAACAACAAAACAAACAATCCAATTGAAAAATGGGCAGAAGACTGGAGCAGACAAAAAAAGAAGGAAGGAAGGAAGGAAGGAAGGGAGGAAGGAAGGGAGGAAGGAAGGGAGGGAGGGACATTTTATGAAAGTCTGCATCATTATCTCAGACAGGTTGTAAAGAAAAGCCACTGCAAGCATCTTGGATGTGCCTAAAAGTTGAGTGGGGCATGGTCTCGGAAGGCACCAGTGTGAGACAGATAAAAGATGAGAGCTAGTTTGATGTAAATGCAGAGATGGAGGACTCCTGCTTCTTCATGCAGGGTAAAGGGAGGCCTCAACAATGGCTTCCTCCAGCAGCTTCATCTAAGAGAAAGCTGCCCCTCCAGTCCTCACCCCAAAACTAGATAATTTAGTTCCTCCCCTATGTTCCTGGCACCTTTAGGGTTGCTATCCCAGCACTGGAGTGCATAGCAAGTGAGTCTGTCAGACAGTAAGCCTGTGTGTGGGCCCTTTAAGAGAAGAGCCTGGAACTATAGCCACCCTCCAGCAGACTCATCCACAATCTCTGCTGGTTTTCACAGCCAGAAGTTATGGGGACTTTTCTCCTCAGCAGAGGAATCATGGGCTATGGAACCTGGTGTGGGGCTGAGACCCCCATCTCCTTCAGGGTGACCTCTGCACTCAAGATTCCCCTCCTAATTTTTAATGGCCATACATGGGTGTGGGACCAGCCGTTCCATGTCTCTTCCTTTCCCACTAACCTCCAGGTGGCTTCTTTTGTATGTCCTTAGTTGCGGGGCTTTGGTTCAGCTGGACTTCAGGCAATTCTCCGTGGTGGTGGTTCTGTAGTTTAGTTATAATTGATCTGGTCCTAACAGGAGGTGAGCACAGTACTTACCTACTTTTCCATCCTGACCGGAAATCCCCTAGCATTCTCAAAGACCAAAGCATTACACAATGCTAAGGAGAACCTTCTTTCAATTTGTATCTAAAATGCAATTATAAATTTATCTGCAAATAATTAGAGTATCAACTGTGTTAAAACTGAGTGGGTGGGAGGCAGAGTAAAATGCTGACCTAGGGGTATTCACAACCTGCATGACTTGGGACAAGTCACTTAATCTGTAAATGAGGATAATAATCCTTCCTTTGTGTACTCTCACAGTTTTTGTTTTGTTTTGTTTTTACAAATGAGTTTTATGCATAGGAGTTCTTTTATAGGCTGTAAATATGGTAAAATTATAAGTAGTTATTATACTTTATCATAGAAATGAAGAGAAGCTATAGTTCCTGGCCTCTTAGATCTAGATTTATAACAAAATATCCTCATCAAATATACAAATATGTTTGCAAAGCTACTTATAACAACTAAACACAAGCTGTTTTGGGTGCATACCAAGTATGGGGGTATAAAGTGAACAGAGGCAGTGAAGTTACCAGGTTAGGTTTAGTGTTTAAAAAATAACCAAAACTACATATTATGAATTATCCTATTCATTTAATACTATTTTTTATTATGAAAAATTTCAAGCATACACATAGATTTAATATAATTGTTAACATTTAGCCATATTTACTTTATCTATATGTGACTGTTTTTCTTTCTGGATCTCTTCAAAGGAAATTACACCATGCCATTTCACCCATAAATATTCAGTTTGCATCTTCTAACAAAAAGGACGTTTACCCACATAACCACAGTAGCATTATCAAATCTAACAAAGATAATAGTAACTCCCCCAATTCACCTAATAACCAGGTGATACTCAGATTTCTCCAACTTCCTCAAAATCCTTTTTATAACTGTTTCCTCTCCAAATTAAGATCACACATTACATTCATACACACATTTATTAGTTACCATATTTTTCCATGTGTAAGATTATACTTTTGTCTAAAACTGTTAGACCAAAAATTGGGGTCATCTTATACACGGGAGTAACCTGTATATTGATTTCATAATGTTGGGTTAGAAAAGCAAGGGTCATCTTAAACGTAGGAGTGTCTTATACACGGAAAAATACAGTAAGTCTTTTTCATCTGAAGACAATCTCTCTACTATTTCTCTCTCCATGACAATGACTTTTTTTTTAAGATTTATTTTATTGTTTTTAACAAAGACAGAGACAGAGAGAAGGTGGAGGGCCCAGAGCAGTCTCCATAGTTGTACGTGATCAATTTTCCACATGGTTTCATTTCACACAGGTAGGCAGGGGCCACGCAGGGCAGGAACTGGGCTGGAGGCCTCTTGCATGGGAGGCACGCCCCCTCAAGCCAGGGGCCGAACTGGGGGGCAAGAACTGAACTTGGGACCTCACGCATGGGAAACACACCCCAGTTCAGCATATAGGTTCGCATGGGCCAGGGCCAGGGCCAGGGCCAGGATTTGATCCTTGGTCCCCGGTGCTACAAAGCCAGTGTTTAACCAGCTGAGCCATCCCTGCTTCCCCGATTTTTTGAAAATAATAGGCTGAGAACTTTCTTTTGTTTTGTGTTGATTTGTTTTGATTTGTGTTGAAGAATATTCTAGATTTGAGTAATTCCTTTTTCTTTCAAATTAAGTCTTGTTCCTCTCTATTTCTACATTTCCTTAAAACTAGAATGTTCAATCTAAAGCCTTGAGTAGTTTCAGGTATACGTTTTAGATATGAATATGTCATATTGCGTCATCTTGAGACACAAGATGTCAGGTTGTCCCTTGCTTATTAGTAAGAATAAACTAAATAGTCTAGTTAAAGAGATAAAGCCAATGTAAAGGTGCATTTATCTCTTTCATTAAAGGATGAAAATTGAGTATCTCAGGAACAACTTTCCTATCAATAGTTTTAGCCTCTATTAATTGTCATTCTGAATCATTTTATTTGGCATTGCAAACAGCAAATTTCTAATTCTGTCATCCCTTCTACTCTCAATCTTCAATAAAGAAGAGCTTTTCCTCGTCAAATAGGTCTGAACTACACTTCTGCCTTAAAAAGCTTGGTGCTTTTGTGCCTTTAATTTCTAATTTTTAGAACAAGAAATTCATGTAATAAATAGTCACTTCCAAAGGTGGCAACTGAGATGTTTTTCTTTTTTCTTTTTTTGAGGAATACTGTGGACTCATTGATTTTTTATTTATTTATTTATTTATTTTAATACTCGGTGTTTTGTTTAAAAAAAAGGGAAGCTGGGATGGCTCAGTGGGTTAAGCGCTCACTTTGCAGCCCTGAGGATTAAAGATCAAATCCCGGCCCCTGCCTGAGTGGACCGCAGCCCAGTTCCTGCCCTGTGCAGCCCCATACCCACCCGTGGAATGAAATTATGTGGAAAAACCAATGATGTGCAACTATGGAGACTGTTCTGGGCCCTCCCCCTTCTCTCTGTCTCTGTATCTCTCTCTCTCTCTCTCTCTGTCAAAAACAATTTAAAAAAAAAATGAAAGTAACTTACAACTATAAAGTATAATTTTTTTAATTTGGTGAGGCTAAATGTGAAGCCTAAGTCCTAATGGAATATAGAGTGAATAAAGGGAGATGGAGGTTAATCAGAATAATTTTTTTTTTAAGTATGTGTTATTAAAGATCATAATCATTTTTTTAATTTATGAGAGTCTCTTTTCTGAAAATCTCTGAGTACCTTAACCAGAGTATAACTGAAAACAAGAATGTCAAAAAGGCACATTTAAATTGTTCTCAAAATCAATCAAAAATAATGAGGTACTAGGAAAAAGTTGTATCCTTGATAATTACATCTATCAGTATCAGAAAACAAAAGAGAACAATCAGGAAATGACAACCCCACTCCCAAGTAGCACATTAAAAAAGGCTAATGAAAAAAAGTCTCTTTTAAAAACTGTACTAAATTAGCATTTCAAGTCAATTGACAACTTAAGCTTGATAAAGGCCAATCTGGGGCCCAAACAATGGAAGTTCTGTTTCTACTTTTATCTGCTTTTAAAAGAAATGATCTCACTTGACTCACTCTTTGTTGTCTTCTATATAAATGGAAGTAGTTGTCCTAAGGGAGGTGATAGTCCTGCTGTACTCTGCAAGGGTCAGGGCACCCCTGAAATACTGTGTTTAATTTGGGGTTCTATTTGTTAAAAGGTTGACCTGGAAGAAAGTAAACAGAATGGTAAGTTGTTCAAAGCATTTCTTATACCATACCTCTATTTTCAGCCTGAAAAGGGGTTAATGTCACTGTCATTTTAGACAAGGGTTCAGCCTGCTTTTTTTTAGCTATAGCTCCACACTGTTAGAATCAATGGGTGAATGTAGCAGAAAAGCAGATTTGAGCCTAAAATTAGGAAGAATTTCTTCATAAAGTCAGCTGTACAGAGGTGGGATGAATTTACCTACAAGGGAACGAACTCCAAGGCCATCTCCATTCAGAGGTTATAATTGTTTAAAGATGGTATATGGTGGGCAGGAGGCCTCTCAAATATTTTCCTAACAGTCTATAATTATGGTAAGGGGTTCTTTAAATGTCGTTACATGTCACTTAAACTTTAAAAATATTGAGGGTAAAATTGAAATTTATACCATGGCTTTAAAAAGAAATAAACCTTAACACTTCACAATTTGCATATCATTGCTTTGTGTTTGGGAAATGTGAGATGTGTGGGTAGGTGAAGTTCAAGCTACAGCACTTGAAGATCATGGTACATTGTTTTTTATCACATTCTTATTTCATCTAGCCCCAAATTTAGGAGCTTCTGGATAAGATTATGAATTTGTTAAAAAAAATGGAAATAGCATTTTAAATACTATCTTAAGGGTAAAATTAGTATTTGTATTAGTCGTGACAAAAGCATTTGCTTTCAATGATAGAAGAAAACTTACATAGATCTTCAAATGTGTCAGTTCATTTTGAAGCTTGTAGTAAGTGCTGGTATTTTATTTTGGCTTGTCAAGTGATTTTATTCTTTATTATTAGACCAAGAAAAAAAATCCCTAGTATATTCTGCCAACAATGTTCATCAGTCATCATTTTTGGAGACAGTTTTCGACACATTGTATGTTTTACTGTGCTAACAAGAGAAAAGGCTGGCCATTAAGTTTATGTTTCTTTGTTTTTCAGCAAGGTCACATATCAGGAATAATGCTAGCAGTATGCTAATAAACAATATATAATGTAGGTCATCTGGGAGTAAGAAATATTTTCTAACTAGTTCTAAAGGGAAATATTGTTTAAAAAAGGATAGATGTTATTTACACAACACATGTTGCTCTATATGTTACCATCAAAAGCATCTTGTAAACAGCTTAGCGCAGTAAATCTTCCTTGGTGATTGTCAGGGTTTTCCAAGTTCGTGTTAGATTTAGAGTCAGCACACTCAAATCACAATATGCCTAATGTACAAAGCCCGTTGGATTATTTAGAAACCTTCCATTAGAAGTACTCCTACGCTTCTGCGTTTTACCAAGAACATCATTCTCTGCTGCAGAAGCATATACTATGTTAGTTGACAATAATTACGTAAGAAAATTTTACATTAATGGCATTTATAGTTTTAATCACTAATGAAATGTCACGACATTTTTATGCTTAATTTAGATCTTACTGAGTTCTTTAAAATTAATTGCAATTTACAGACTATTTCTTATTGCTACCATAAGAAAAATGTTTTATATAACTGCAGATGAAATAATTCTATATGAATACCTTAACAAATTGTTATTGATACGATTTTACAAATGTTATTTTCTCACTTTTGAGAGGTTTTCAAAATGGCTTATTTCATAATTGTTTATTTTGTTTTCCAAGATGTTTTTTAATTGTGAATATCAAGTTTCATCATAAAGAAACTTATATAGTTATGTTATGTTATGTTATTTATTTATTTATTTATTGAGTGCATCTAATATGTACTGAGGCATATGGGGGACACAATAATAAAAATGTGAAATCATAAAGACTGCTTTATTTTATTTTTTTTCTGAACTGAGGGCCTCACCGCATTCAGGAAGCACACTCCAGTTCAGCATGTGGGTCCACCTGGGCCTGAGCCAGGATTCGATCCTAGGTCCTTGGGGCTTCAAAGCGAGTGCTTAACCCGCTGAGCCATCCTGGCTTTCCCTTAACTGCTTTATTTTAGAACCTAGCACTTAGAATCAAGAGAGCTTATTTCTCTTCCTAGCTGCAGGGCACCGTGACATCAGGCAAATCTGTCTATTTTTCTGGGCCTCCGTTTCTTTCTTTATGCTACAAGAATTATAATATACCCTGTTCTACCCACATCACAGGATTGTTGTATAAAATGATAAGAGAGTATTAGAATGCTCAATATGATATGAAGGGGTATGATTTCTTTATAGGAGAAACTATATAAATGCTAGTACTTAGCAACTTTTCAAACATCTAGATTTTAGACTACAGCTGAAAGTTATATTGTCTACATCTCTTAGCTAGATTCCACTATTCTTTATATTTATTTATTTATTTATTTATTTATTTATTTATTTATTTATTTATTTATTTATTTATTTATTTTGACAGAGAGAGAGAGAGAGAAAGAGAGAGACAGAGAGAGACAGGGCGAAATGGGAGAGCCCAGGGTAGTCTCCGTAGTTGTACATCATCAGTTTTTCACATAGTTTCATTCCACAGGTGGGAACAGAACTGGAACAGCACATGGGAACTGGAACAGCACATGGGAACTGTGCAGGACAGGAACTGGGCTGGGAGCCTCCCACATGGGAAGCATGCCTGGGGCAGGAGCCAAACCAGGGGCCTCCCACATGGGAAGCTCACCCAGCAAGAACAGAACTCGGGGCACGTCCCATTTCAGCACATGGGTTTGCACAGGCCAGAGCCGGGGTATAGTTCTCGGACCCCAGGGCTGTAAGAGAAGCACTCAACCCACTGAGCCATCCCAGCTTCCCCTGTAAATCTTAATTTATTGGCCATTTTACTTAGGGATATTTAGAAGCAGCACCAGTTATTTTAGTTGGAATGAAAATCTGAACTTCAAAGATGTCAGTTTCTGAAACTCGGCAGTGTGTTAACAGATCGGTTTTTTGTTTAGTTTTGTTTTGTTTTCTTTTTTTTAAATGATACTAACTTATGTTTTTGAGTTTAGGAATCTTTAAAAATGTTATGCCTTAATTATGTGCCTTCATTTTTTCCAAGTGTTTGCACTTAGTATACTATTGGGATCAAGCCACAAAGCCTTAGTAAGGATCTCAGGAAACTTTGCCCAGGCAGCCCCACAATAGCTTAGTTAGCAACATATTGTAAGAACAGGATCTCAAAAAAAAAAAAAAAATGTGAGTAGGGTTGAGATTTTTTTTTTTTAAGAAAACACTAAAAAGTGCGTGTGTCTAAGTAATTTTGTTTATACTTGTTTTCTCAGAAGAAGACCTATCAGTGCATCAAGTGTCAGATGGTTTTCTACAATGAATGGGATATTCAGGTTCATGTTGCAAATCACATGATTGGTGAGTGACCCTCTAAACCTTATTACAAATAGATTTTTCTCCTACTTGTGTACATCAATGCCTATATAATTAAACAGAGTTAAAGATGAATTAATTGTTCAACCATCAATGTTTTACCTAAGCATGATTGATTTTTTTATTACTATTATTAGGCCGGATAAGGCATTAGCACATTTTATTTTCTGCAAGGGCTAGTTTAGACTTCTGCAGAGGATTATATATCCACTACCAGTCAAAACACAGGTGATTAACAAATTAAACTTCTAATCATTTTTGCATTATTGAAAACTAACAGGAATGGTTAATGAACTGGATGTTAGCTTTCCATAGAGTTTTAGACAGGTTTTAATTTCAGAAGTTATTATGGTAATGGCACTGCTGTGTGTTGCTTAAGCATCTTTGTATCAAAATCTAAAGTGGTGAGTTTTTGTGATAGGGAAACATAAATAATTTAAATTGTCATAAATTAGTTTTATATGTGTGTTTTCAACAGCCTGGAAATAATCATGATTAAAAAGATCATGTAAAGAATTCAGAAATAATATTTTATTCCCCGCCAAATTTTACATAAACCTTTATAAATTTGGTTTGGGTAAAGATCTCTGAAGTCTAGGCCAGTTATTTTAGGGATTTTGCATCTATCACATGGTCTAGAGCTAAAAGGATAATTTTTTCAGTTATTCATAATGTCCCATTATCCCTTAATTCCTCTGGGGTTACCTCCCATGTTTCTTAATTTGATAAGCACTTAGTAATAACACTAAGAGTTTTACCAGCCAATTAAACTTTATCAAGCAAATCTTTTTCCATGAGTAAAATGACAATTGCTATTACTTTATACTATTTTTTGCTGACTCCTTTGTTTTTATACTATGAGAGTGTTTTTAATTTCATACCCATTTTATGGCATTTCATAATACCATAAATAAGTGGAATATAATATACAAAAAGTCTAATTAAGCTCATACTCTCCTATTATAAAACTCTAAGATAAGAAAGAAAATTCATCATTTTAGACTGAACATGTTTTCAGGGGTAAACAGGTTTTATTATATACTAGTCAGAAGCATTCTAGAAATGTTCAGTGGAAGGGTTGCTAGAACTCTCATAAATGATCACTAAAATCGACTATAACAAAAATTCTAAGGCTCTTGTAGATATTAATATAGATAAATTCCAAAACATGTTGGAGATTGATTAATAGTTTTTCAATAGGATTTACTTTAAAGTTTTCAAATGATGAATCTTTAGAAGGATTATTGCTTATGAAAGACTAAGTGCTTAATTGTGCAAAATGGGACATGTACCGAACAGCTAAAATATTGATCACTTTATCTCTATATTTTCCAGGTTTAAGTACTAATATCATTAGTGATTTTTTTTATACATTAAGTAGCTTATTCTTAAATGTCACAGAATAACATTGATAAATTTACTGAGTGTTTAAAAGATAATGGCAATGTTTAAGAGAGATTCAAATACAGTATTTTCTTGCAATTCTTTTCTATTTTGAATTCCAAGAAATATATTCTGCATAAACTTTCAAGACTGCTTTTTCTGGGGGATGGGGAGGGGCAGTCGGTTAGAAAAAGATGGGTCCTTACCAAATGATAAATGTTAAATTAATATTATCTATCTCTATTTCTTGGGTAGAGTTTGTTGGTGCCAGTCATTCATGATTCTGCTGCATGCTACAGTCTTACATGGACTTCAGTGAAAACATTTCTTTGCAGCTTATGTAAAATTTAGTGAAACTTTGTGGGTCAGGCTTCTGATTAGTTTCATTTTATGTAAACTTATTTTTGTTTCTAGATTTATTATTTATCCCAGGACCCAGATCAAACAATTGAATATATATTTTGTCACAGTATCAATGTTCTTGTGCATATCTAGAATCTGATTTGAATGTTGCACAAGAGAGAATGTTTTGATTTTTCAGTTTTAGTATCATTTGTCCATAATGTTGTTTGGTTTACCCTAGTTCTTCTTTTTAAATTGCTTTAAACCTTTCCCTTTGTGTTTCTCCTAAATTCCTTGCATCTTAGTGCTTTCCCAAGGCTTCCCTCCTCTACCTCAGGTGGATTAGTATGACACGTACCTTCTCTTGGGATCTGAGCATTTAACAATTCACCTTCCATCAGAGTAGCAAATTCTTCTTTTCATAGAGGACTTAGTTATTTAATATTCATGCTATTTTTTATAATAAAATATGTAACTCTCCTGTACTTGAGGCCTACACAAATGAATAGCATCCATTTAATTGTTCTGTTGACCATTCTTCCAAGTCCTTAAACTCCCTTGGTGTTGTTAACATCTAGAGAGAGAGAATGTGTAATGGAAGGATGTCACAAAGGCTAAGATATCCTTTTATAAAATCCTATTGTAATATTTAGTCTTTCCAATGAGGCAGGCAGCATTATTTAGTTGGCTAAAATACCTCCATTGAGGGTAGGTATTTTTAGGTTGTTATCTGTGTGTGTGTGTGTGTATGTTTTGTATAATCAAAAAATAATCTTAATAAGACCTTTATCAGGGAAGAGGTATTAGAGTATCTGAAAAGCCTCTTACTCTTTTTGTTAAGAGGGTATATAGTAATTTTACAGATGTTGTTCTACATTTCAATCAATCTGAAGGAAGGATTCTGTCACCTGATAGAAAACAAGGTGCTCAAATGCCCCAATGAGGTGTAACTTTAAATTCCTTCTTTAATGAAGTCATTTGCATTTGCTTCTATGTCACATGCACTTTTTTAATGCAATTTCAATATTAAGCAACCTCCACGCTTCTTTCTGGATGTGCTGGTCTCAGGCTATTGGCCAGGGACATTTGTGAAAGGAAAACCATCAGTGTTTCTACCAGGTACATATTGGAGACACTCTATTTAACTGCCGTTTTGCAGCTATGTGAGGACACATGGTCTGAGTTGCAGGAATAATTACTCAATAAAAATGCATTAGGGATTTGACTTATGTCTATTAAGGAAAAAAGAAAACTTCGCTTTCCACCACATTTTGACACAGTTTCAGTAAGAAATCAGACCAGTGACTATTTAGGGGTTTCTTTTCTTCTTTACACACACACACACAAGCTACAAAACATTTTAACAGCTTTCCTGGGGAAAAGACTTCCCTCTTTCAGTCTGCACAGATGAGAAAAAAAATTTTTTTTGTCTTTCTTTGTTTCTTTCATATAGTTTTTACATCGGCTTCTGACTTGAGAATACAGAAAGAAGCCATTGTGTATTATATCCTAGAATTCATTATTACTATCTCTTTCTATCAGCATAGTAAATATTTGTTGTTATTTTCTTCTTTGAGGTTTCTATTATTGTTATTATTATTTAGTATGGATTAGCACAGATAGTGATGGAAACCAGAGAATTTAAATGCGTTTAACCCAGCAAAGGGATTGCCTCATATAAAATTATGAGGCTCAACAGCAGTAGAGTAAATTTGTAAGTACTCAGAATAAAGGGCTGTTAGGCATGCGATAATATAAAGAGATGACATTGCCAAGAACTATTTATGAGGAGCTAAATTTTTTCACTCTGATAATTCTTGACCAATAATTACCAGTCTCTAATTATCTATTTTAGTTAGAAAGAAATTTTGATCACTACAGAGGTTGGCATTGCAACTAGCGCATAAATCCCCAAAGAGACGAATGTGTTCCAAACAGCCACAAACAACTGTCTCATGAAACATAGTGAGCAAATTGCGAGCGGCTGGTGGTAGACAACTAGCAATACACACACCATCGAAGGCCCGTCAGCTTGACAAGGAAACGATCAAAGGGGAGGAATGCCATTATCCTTGGAACTGATTGCTGCAGTCATGGACTTTGGAGGACAAGTGGTCATGATATAGCAATGGCCATTTTCAACCCTCCCTTTTGAAAGCTCTTGGGTGGAACATTTGAAGGGAAAGGGCACTTAGCCATTTACCTAAGAATTATTTTTAAAAATTGACTTAGAAATTTTTAATGTTTTATTTGTTTATATTTTTTATCTGATCAGAAAGACCCATGTTGTAATGCCAAGATTGCATCTAAGGTGGCATAGTACCCTGTTGTGTGAAAAAATAAGAAAATCTAGGAATAGTACCTAATAAACATGTCCAAGATGACGCAAAGGGGATGCTTAGAACCTTTGAGGGAAGCATATATACTTATCTCTTAGAAAAGCAGGACTAGAATTTGGGACTATAAATGACAGCTAACATGAAAACAAACACTGATGCAAAAATATTGAGTATTTTTATTCAAATCTCTAATACTCAGTGTTTTACAGATAGAAGTTTTAAGACCATGAAAAGATTCATGTCTTCTGCAATGGACGTGACAACATATGTACCCTATGTGTTATGTTACATGTGATATATATCACTAATGTCAAAACAAAAAGAATGCATAAATCAGTTTTGTACAGTGTGGAAATTTTAGTCTGCTTTTGTGGCAAGTGACATTCATACATTCTGCAGTTTGCTTGATGCCTAAGGTCACAAATGGCATTCTTTTCCTTCCATTTCTTTAGTAGATGGTGTGCTGTGTGACTAATCTTCATTACAGTTTTGTGACATTCAGTATCACCTCTGAAGCATTTCAGCTTGAGTGCTCTTGTTTTAGAATAGATTAACACTAATATTTGAGGTCTGTAGTGGTTTTGGATTTTATAAGACTTAAAGGGAAATATTTAAAGATATGGATCTCTGTGTAGAAAGATAAAGGGCTGTGTTGCCCTGTATGCTCTTAGTATCCATTGACTGTTAAAAAAAAAAAAGAATAGAAATGTATCTACAATAATGTATACATCGGCGTATGTATATATATATATACCTGCAATATCCTAAGAAGCTCAAAGTCACTAGGTTCTTTGGAGTTTACATTAATTTTAGATGAGAAGACTATTGAATTTTTTAACGTCATCTTCATTTGGTTGCTTACAAAACTCAGGGAATTAAGAAACAAGCATTTGGTGTTAAATATGATGAAATACTGACTTATTTCATCAAGAGCTGGATTAAAAAAGATGAAATCTGGGCAGTTTAATGGTAGCAGAAAGCTACCCTCATGTGGGCAATGCTGGCTTATTTGAAAAGCCTATAAAGGGTTTCTACATGGACCATACAAAAGGGATACTTTCTCTTTAATAGCCATCTGTACAGGAGAGATGAGAAGTGGGCCAGGTCATCTTTCCTCAGCTGTCATGATATTAACGTAGGTAATGGAGCAAGCTCGGCATTCTGCTGGGTGTTGTTTTTCATAGATGTTCATCGATTTACACAGATAATTCTATTTATTTCTTAGAGTTGGTCCAAGTGAACCAGGCAGAATAACAAACACCAAAGCATTTCAAATGACTTTATCTTTGTTTGTAACGTAACTTTTGTCTAAAAAATGGTGTCACACCTACTGTGCAGATGGCTGCATGATTTGTAAACCAGCCAAAACATTTAAACAAATGTGTGATCTGGGGATAGATTAAATAAAGGATAAAATGGAGTGTGGGCCACAAATTCTAATAATCAGATGATTTTAAGTTGTGTGCAGTGTGGAATGATGGTCACAGTGATAGCAGGGAAAGCTTGCCAATGACAGCAAGGTGCCTTATAGATCTCAGGATGAAGCCTGTGGCCTGGTAGGCCTCAGTTTGAGAACCACACATTTGCTGTACAGCTGGCAGCTCTGTATGGGGACATCAGATAAAACTTATGTAAAATGAAGTGTTATTGCTTAGTATGAAATTGTTCAGAGAGGGAATTTGCAGACAGTAACTGAAAACAGAATTCATGGTACCAATGAAGCAGACTGTAAATATGAAGAGGGTTTAATTATCTGCGCAATTTCACAAAATTCAAGATGTATTCAGAAAGGACATACAGAGGCGTAAATAGAACACAGCTACGCTATTTACTGAGTGCAAAGTGGGGCCACAGGAACTTATCAACTTTCTCTGATCAGCCTTCCTAATTAGAGAGACAATTTTAAAGAAAATTAAAGAAAAAAGACCTTTAAAAAAACAAAAAACACCTTTTTGGAATAAGACAGTTTTCAAGAGCTCATCTTGGTTATCAGGATGCTTATTTCTTAAGCAACTTCTAAAGAAAATCTTGAGCCGATCTCTTAATTTCAGTGTTAAGGTTTTAAAAGACGAATCGGGGTGTTGATCCTTGTTTTGTGTTTTAGCCTGCGTCTAGCAGCTCTGATTTACAGCGGTAAAAAATACTGGCAGTTAGTGGAGTCTCTCATTTACAAGCTCCTAAAATAGCCTCTTAGACATTTCTTGTGATGTTGATGTTCTTTGAGACTAAGGGTTTTGACTGAGTCCACAGACAGATGGAAGCTCTAGTTTCCCATTACTTTGTAGAACACACTGCCCTTAAAGAGGCCTCAGAAGAATGTCGCTCTCCAGTGGACTGTCTAGATGCCAGCCTTTCTTCCCGGTCTCGGTCTCCGTACAGACGCTGGGAGCAAAGTCTGTGCCCAGTGGATAATCCCATGTGACCATCTGAGATACTATGGTGAGGCTTCTGGCTCTGTTTGTCTTCATCTTTGACTTGCTGTAGTATATGCCACAAGTGTATTTGTTTTTCACTCACCATTTGATGTGTTTATTATCAAATGTTGGGTATCTGCTTGCAAAACATTTCTGAATGGAGGGCACAGAAAGTCACCAGCAATAGATTAAAAGGCAGATCCTTGCACGCACACACATGCCCATATGCACGTATGCATTGCAATCTGTTGGGTTTTTTGTTTGTGTGTTTGTTTGTTATAGGAGCCGTTCAGACACATAAAAAGGAACGGTCTCTCCTGACCTATTTCCATAGGTTATTTCCTGCTTTCAGGGCCGTTAATAGCAGTAAACAAAGGAAAGGGAGCCAATATGGAGAGTGGGTGTCGAACTTCAGCTGCTCGTATTGTTGCATTTGGTGAGCTGATGGGGTTTCATAGGTCACCTTTAGAATTATGCCTATGACAGCAGTAGCTACCTGCCAAGATTGCAAGGTATCTCACAGCTCTCAGGATGGTGCCTGTGGCCCGGTAGGCCTCAGTTGGAGGGGTACACATTTGCTGTACAGCTGGCAGCTCTGTATGGGGCAGCCGTGTGGGCTGTTAGGGAGCTGGAAAGGAGACAAGCATGAAATTTCTTCTAACCCCAACTCTGTTTTTCTGTACCGTTGGCTGCTTCTCAGTTCCTTGACAAAAAAACCAATCAGGCACCCTTTAATCCGCCTGTGATTACCACTGGTATAAAAAGAGAAGCATAATGAGGAAAAATGCCTCGTTTTGTTGCCTTCAAAAGCCAACAAATTGGAGTTAACTTGACAGGAAGTGGCTTAATAATTAGATTATTTATTTATTCCTGACACATATCCCCCTGTTACTAGTCTCCGGAGACCCTGTAGATGGTACGATTTTCAAGCTGCCATTACTTCGCTGTCTTCTGTGAACAAAGAAGCTACTGTCTATCAGTCAATTAAATGCACTCTTTAAGCAGAGGCTGCGAAGTCCTCAATGGAGGGAGCCCTGGGACACTGTGGCTGATGATTCCTTTCTCTGTACTGTACATCACACTCTCAACTACAGTCCCCACAGAGAAGGAATAAAGTCATGCATTAAAATATCACTTGTTGATTTGTTTGCTAATGAAGAGCCATTGAAATGTTTGTGTATTTCTATGGCAAAATTGTTGATAAAAGGGCCTCCTTGCCTGCATATCTTAGTTCATTTGCCGTGAGTGCTTATTTAAGAATTATTAAAATTAAAGTCAACAAACAACTGAATTAAAAAAACAAAACAAAAAAACAAAAAGAAACCAGCAGTGAGAAAGCAGGAGTTTTCTTATTATTTTCATTAGATTAAGGGACCAAAGGCAAGGAAAATAGAGAGATGGTGTCATTTCAATCCCTTGCTTACATTGCATTAATCCAAGCACCTTGTTTCCAGTCTTTTACAAAGTGTCTGTGAGCTACACCTTGTAAGTCTTGAGAGATATTAGAATCCATTTATGAGAATAATGTACTTAGAGATTTTATTTATTTATTTATTTATTTCTTCAAGACAAATGGCATATTTTAGCAATGTCTTTAACTTGGTGAATATGCACAGAAGTTTTTTCTCGGGATCTTAGTGGGGGCTTTTACAACCAACCTAATAAAATGTCTGTGATGTACCAGACAGTCTCACAGCCATGTGGATTGTACAGACTTGTGACTTTCCTTCTATATTTGTTCCTTTTTCTGTTTTCTTTGTTGTTGTTGTTGTTGTTCCCTTTTCTTTCCTTTAGCATTACTTAATTTCTATCTAAGTGGTGGTGATTTTTCAACCACCACTTAGTCACGGTTTTTATATCTTAATATATTCACCAACTTCTTATTGCTTACTGTTTACTATGTAAAAAGCATGTCTTCATAGGACTTCTCTGGATCCCGCTAATTGGCTTTATATTGTAAGAGTACATCTGTTGTTAAACGTTGGGGGTCTAGAGGTCTAGGTTGAAAACCTCCCATAATATTATGACAGTGCTCTGATGAATATTTACTTAAGACTCTGTCACTTAAAGGGTTAAATTAGGGATTTAAACCAAGGTCACTGAATATTGAAAAGTGTCCCCTCTTCTTCCCATCATACTTTGTAAAAATAATAATAATAATAATAAGTTTTGACTATGGTTTTCATGATTACCTGACAATAGGCTGTAAAGAATTAATTCAAGATACCATCAGATGCCATATTTCTTCTTTCTATCCTGTTATTCCAAGTCATTCTGTTAGAAAAAGCTTAGATACTTGGAGGTGTTCTATAATAGAAAATGAATATGAAACCCTTTCATTAATTGGTGATTAATATATTTCAGGATTACTTTAAGCAGAGCTCTACCTCCTGCCCAGTCAAGTATGTTCTGGTTAATATCCAATTATCTGCACCTTCATAGTTATTATGTCTTAATATTTCGGATATGATAACCAGAAACTTGAGAGTAATGCTAATGAGGAGCATAGAGCAAGAATTAACCAATGACATACTCAATGATCCTTGGTGAAAAAAGAATCTCTTTTTACCCCTTAACACATGGCTTCAGTGTCTTATGGGCACTGACTGAAAATGAAGACCTTCAACTATAGTAGACAAGAATCAGAAAATGCATCATTCTCTCTTTTAAATAATAGTTACCTGAATGTGCGTGTTAAAGTTCACCTAAAAAACATTAAGGTCATTTTAATGGAGAATAAGAGTAGGAAGCCGACGGGCCGGTATATATTTTTTAAACAGGAAACATCATATTCTTTATCTTTTCCTTTTAATGAAGCCACAAGTTGTCACCTCTTCAAAGGATATTTTAACTCAAGGTAATTTGATGTGCCTTTAATATTTCACTAAGGGAACACTTTTCCCTGCTATCTTCTATCCTCTTTCCCCCCACCCCCAAAATTTATCACCATGCTGTATACATGTTACACCTTTCTAATTAATTTTTTTACAGGTATTTTTACTTATGAACAATCTGACTTGGCTCCCCTAGCAGTGCTGGCTAGGGTGCTGTGTGCTGCTTCAATCCACATAGGTTTAAATAGTGCACTTTGTACATTACCCCTTTATATGCTGTATTGTAATGAAGCAACATCAGTAAATTGCAGTGAAGGGTGATTGTTGCACAGGGATGACTACTACACCTTGGGGTCCATTTGCACCAGATTATTCTTTTTATTGTTATTATTACTTCCCATCTTCATACTCTCTTGCTGCCGAACTTGCTGTTGGCCACCGGTGCAACACAGAAGGAATCTTGAGGAACATTGTAAGCATCGTTTTTTTTTTCTCTTAGGCACGTACCAATCACCATGCTGTTCTAAATGCAGATTTCCTGTGGCTCTTTGGGTTTTATTAATGCTACTTTACTCTCTTGACTTCGTTTCTAATGTTCCTCATCTTCGCCTTCTTAAAAGAACGAATTTATTGTGAATTAAAGTGGACTGATTCTTTTCAACCATTTCGTGTAGAATGTTATAAATCTATAGTTAGGATGGTCAACTTGGTTTGTCCCTTCCGCCAAAAAAGTTTAATGATTTTAAAAAAGGACTTCAATGGGATTACTGTTTAAGGAAAAGATTTGTATTTTCAATATCTTTGTGGATTTTATTAAAACATAAAGTCATTATGAATATTGTAGATATTAGTAGTTTCTCTTTACAAAATAGCTAATTTCCTGTCTCCCCCAACCAACTGTTGTCATCCAATAACTAATAAAAAATAGTGTGAATTTATGTTAGAGAGGTCTTGTGTTCTTACTAAACAGAATTATGAACAGGTTTTAGCCTAGGGATAGTTATATGTGAATTTGGGTTACTATGAATTCTTTTGTTGTCGTAATATTAGTACCTGTGTCCACTTGTTTTTCCAAATTGTTACTGCTGCTGTAGTTCTGTCTTTCTTTTCCTAAGACTGGGCTACTGTGTAGCATTCAAGCTAAAATCTAGAATTAGAGCTGACATACCTTCAAGTGAGCTATCAAGTCTTTTAAAACTGCTGGCCCAGTGACGCCAGTCCTGTGCTATTCGACCATACACACTTCCGATTGTGGGGCCAAAGAATATTGATTTTTAGCTGTCATTTCTAGTACACATACTGTAGAATTGAAATTTAAACCTTAATCCACTCAGTAATGCTATTAATTTTTAATGTGAAGTAATACTAATTGAAATAGCCTGAATTTAGTAAGTCACCACAAGACATTTCCAAAAGCAAGAGTCTCCACTGAGAACTGAGAGGACAGATAATCATTGTTACTGTGTTTACAGGATACATGCTCACTCTGCAGGCCTCCAGTGGAAATGGAGTTTTCTTTAAATTAGACTATAGTATATCTCTTTGTGAATAGAAATATCTTTTCAGAGGGAATTCCTACTTTCTACTCACTGGAATACTCTACAAATGTTCTGACGAACTTTTTTCTTTTTTTTTTTAAAGCATAGTTTTAGTTAACAATATTGTAACATAGTATATGCAAAAATTATGCTAACCTATTGATTTTAAAACAATTATAAACAGTTGCAAATGAAGTCACCTAGCAATAATGTCATGTTCAAAAATACTCCTCTCTTAAGGAGTAATCTCATTATATGATGTATATTTGAGACACTGTATCCAGATTTAAGAAACATGTGTACTTCCTAAGCTGTCTGTAAATGATGCCTTGTTTAGGTGTATGTATAGTCCTGTGAACCAACAATACACCCTACTTTTATTTCAAACAGTGTTCCTTTAGCCTTTACGTGTGATTTCATAATGGACTTTTAAATATTTTGTGAGTTGTGTTGTGTTTTTTTTTGCCTAGCCCTAGAGTAAAGCGAATTTTGCACAGTAAAACCAAATAGGTTCCCAATTATTTTCTACACAAAAAAGATTCTCTGACCACATTTATCTGCTAGTAACTGAGGACTTTTAAAAATGCATCAGTACTACTGATGAATAGGCTCATGGAGTGTTCAAAACGAGCACTAGCATTAAGTTAAAAAAAAAAAAGGCAAGCACTGTATATCATGCTTTCATGGCTCTCGCATTATAGCATTTAATAAGCCAATAGTGCTGTTAAATATTTAGTAAAGGTTCCCTCATAACCCTGCCATCTATTCAAATGAGATTTGAAGACATTTTTGCTGCACATAAGTAAAAATGATGGTAGTTCACTTGGAGCAGTCGTAGCGTGCCATATTTTCTAAATGAAGTGTGGGGTAACATGGCATAGATGAGTTCAGCAGATTCACACCTATGCAATCCCTAAATTAGTTCACACTCTTTGGATTAAGGGTCCAAACCAGCTTTCATTTTGTCAGTGTTAAGCCAAAGTGCTGTTGGGATTATTTACATATAGGACTAAAGCCACATTATAGCATGTTTTTTGTTTTTTTTTTAAAGAAGATCTTAGATTGTGGATATTTTAAGCTGCCCTAGCATCAGTGGGGCTTTATAATAGACATTTTCTCTTTTACACTGAATAGAGGGGAAGGAAGAAAAAGAGATGAGGGAAAATCAATTTATAGTCCATTCAGAGCCTATTATCAAATCATATTGGGGTATAGTAAGTTAAATCTTTTCAGCATCTGTTTTGGGTATGCTATGGCAAATACTGAGTTATAGATATTGTTGTACACACTGTTTGATACATAATAGATCATTTTTATCAAGTTTTTCTTGTAATATTTGATAATTATTATGCAAATAACAATAAATTGTTCTTTAACTGGAATGAAAATGCGTTTTCAGGATACTTATGTGAAAATATTGGTAGTAAATATGATGCTGACATTACTGTCATCATGTGGGTAGGTTAGCGTTTGCATTTAAACCTTTTGGTGCTTAGTGGTATTATTAGTTTTGAAGGTATAAAGAGAAAGGCTCGTAGCTTGTTCAGATTCGTATGTAATGTGTTTGGTTCTTCTAGGAGCCTATTTGCTCGATTCTAATTTTCATCCTGTTTTATATGCAGCCAATGACCACAGTATTCACTCAGACTGCACAGAGACACATCTCATCTGTGAAACACGGCTTACTGATCTTATTTGCTATTTGTATTCTCATAAGAAGAAGCATAAGATTCATAGGATTGGGGGGAGATACATTTTGTTTTGAAATTGTGTATATTACAACTATGTTCCTATTGAGAATCTCACAATGAGGAATGGATAAAAGAGAGAGCTTTAGGTGTCCATGAAGCAGAAGGGAGCGAACGCAGTGCAGGGTTCACATATAGGTGTGTTAATATGCAATGCTTGATGTATGTTGACCTCAGGTTACGAGAGTAGAAAATCCCATTTTCCAGCTTGTTTCAAATGTAGTAAAAATGCTGCTTCAGTTGCTTTATGCTACTCACATTGGGAAAGGTGCTTATACTGTGATAATTATCATCAAGGAATATTAATGCGTTCAGCATTTGTAACCCAAAAACTCATTATAGCTTAAGCTGTGCATCATCTGTGAAGAGAGAACTTTGCCAGAATTCGCTCTTCACAGGGGTTGCCTCCTGCTTGCTGCCGAGTGGTCAGAATACTGCAAGAGGTCACTTAGGCTATTTTTGAAAGCTGAAGTTTTGCAATTTTTGAATCTCTACCTTCTGTCTAAGGAGTTTATCACCCTCTCCTCAAAATGTCCTCTTTCTAATTGAATGCACAGTGAAATGCAAATAATTATAATAATAGATAAGAAGTAACTTTGTCTTGTTATATAGAATCCAAGAGGGTCGGCATATGCAAGGCCTGTCCAGAAAGTATTCAGCTATGTAAACTGTTGTTGTTAAAGTGACATTGGCTGGATTCTTCCTGGACAGTCCTCGTACATTCCACTCCAAGATAATTGAAGTATTGGTGTCTTTTCTTCTGTCATTGAGCAAAGGGATTCATTTACACCAGTGTTCTTAATGCAGGTGCCCTTGGGTTTCAGATAGAAATGCTTCCACTGGGGCTCCACATCATAGCCCTCTGGCCGGAAATTGTGTAAATAAGACTGTGGGGTTAGCGTTCCCTTTTCGGCAGCCGTGTCCTTAATTAGTCTATGACAGTCTTTCACATGAGCCTGCACTGCCCCTGGGATCATGCCTCACACGTCTAAGAATCTATCTGAGGCACAGATAGATATTTTTGTATGTTTGTATAAAATCATTCCCTGGGGGAATATTGACATGATGGGAAGGAGAATCTCTGGGTGTGTCCACAATCCTATCACTCCACCCTATCAAAAGAGCTGGCTAGGCAGCTCCGTTATAAATTGTAAGTGGTTAGTTTCATAAGAATGTTGTGTCTTCACCTGAGGTGGGCAGTTGTTTGAAAAGGAGCTGTGTGCCTGCGATATTTTTTGTGTGATTAAATCCCATTATTTTCCCCCCACTGATTCATGGCTTGTCTTTTCCCCTAAGTAACATTGCTGTGTGCTGCATGTTATAGTTTGTGTTCTGCCAGTCAGAGAGAGCACTAATCCTCAGTTCTATCAGGCTGTCTGACTTTGCAGGACTGCTGTGTGTCTGAGGTCAAGTTGTGAACCTGGGCTTGCTCCTGGGAGGACTAGAAAAATATGTTTCATAACTTCCCATAGACCTATGTGAAGTGTTAAGGAAGGAAAACCATGAAGCTCATAGGTTCAGTTAAGATGAACTGTGAGGTTGGAATTCATCAGGCAGGAAAGCTTACTGTTGTTTAGGAAGCTTCCTTACCATGAGGGGCTGGGTGTCAAGTAGGTCAAAGCTGAGGGCATTGAGGTAACAGGCTCATCATTCACACAGCCCAGCAGGCACTAACACACAAGTTGATAATCTGGAGTAAACTTGCTGCAGTAGAAACTTACTTACCTGTTAAACTCACTTATGTGAAGGAATAATGATAGAATGAGTACCCGCAATTCATTGTAGGCACTGTCAGCTTGTTCCACTGGAAGCAGGCTTGCTTTTTTTGTGTGTGTGTGTGTGTTCTGTTTTTTGAATGGGGCACAAACTTTATTTTATGTAGCAGAACACTAATGCCACAAAATGGATGAGTGTCCTGAACCAGAGACATAGATATTCTCCAGAGTTTTGGGCTGACAGGATAGTCGAGAGTTACAATGTTGGCAGATTTTCTGTGAGGATGCAAACTTAATAATCTTTATGAATTTTGAGTAACTCCTAACTCCACTTCCTCACCAAAAGAAGCATTATGAAAAGATTGCTTCTAAATCCTTCAGACACTCTCTGCACTTGTGATGGATGCTATCCTCTTTACCTGGAGGCGTTGGAAATGAATGTGTTTTTTGCAAGAGATAAAAGCGTATACTTTAGAAAGAGCAAATTGCATTTTCATGTTTAAGTTTGCTATTTGCACTCGATGTGGTGAGATCCAAATGTGAAGAATTGCCTTTGACATTATTTCTCTGTCCCCTGCATCAGAAGGATGCTGCATTGTTATTCTGAAGTGTTCCATCACATGGGATGAGTGTGACTTTGAAAATCTGGAAAAAGTATCAGTTTGCATTCTATGGCCAGGCTG
>PVKE010009167.1:10000-15000 GCA_004027555.1 Craseonycteris thonglongyai | reverse complement strand
ATGTTAATGTGGTAAGTATTTTAGGAAAAATGAGAAGACTTGTAAGTACTTAACATTTTATTGAAATTTAATTGAATAGTTAAGGGGTGATTAAAAATCTGAAATTAACACTCTTTAGAAATTAATGACAGTCATTAAGATGTAATGGGGCTGCTCACCAACAGTGCTCAGAAAGGTTGGGGGATTTAAATTTGCATGGGGGTCAGAGCAGTGAAAGATGTTGTTTATAATCTCTTGAGCCTTGACTGCAATTTTAGAGTTGGAACAAAAGTGATTCTTTTTCTTGTTGTCTTGCCAGGCTTACTGTATCTACAGTAATGGCAAGTTTCATTGAGTGCATCTGTGTGTCCGAGAGGTAGAGAGATGACTGTAGTTAGTCACCCGGTGCAGCTGCTAAGAAGCTGCAGAGCTAGCATGTTCTTCCAAGCCCTCCAAGGCTGCCTTAACCAATCCGAACCCTTGCTCTCTTCTCCACCTGCCCTCTCAAAATAAGTGGCAGTTCATTACTTATACTTGCTTGAGTCTTGGGTCCCCTTATGAGTAGAGATGAATGTTCATGTGGAATAGAGTGATATAATGTGTAATGATATTTTGATATGAATTTCCACTCCCTGGAGACAATGGCAGCTTCACTGTAGCCACCTGACCAGGGTGGAGAGATATAAAAAGCTAGTATGTTATCTCTGCGGTAGTTTCCAAGTTCTCCTCACGGGGGACCTGTCATGGAGAAGTGTTAATCCCAGAAATGTCATCTGATGTTTGCTTAGAAAGTAACTCATAATCTGATTTTCTTGTTTTCTGAAATTTTAGAGAGGTATACATATAGGTTATCGTGTATAGTTTAAATTGATTGGTGCAACACTTGTCATGCTGCACACACAAAATCAAGTTGATATGCAGCTTCCAAAACATAAAATTAAAAATTTTTTTAAATGTTAACTCTTGTTTAGTCTTCTGCAATTTCACTCTTTCAGAAAACATACCTTTGGCTAGATAAAATGAAAGCCATGAATCTTAGTACTGTGAGAGTAATGTGTTATGCAGAGTATTATCACTAAAGTAAAGAAATAAGAGAAGAAATATTGAATTAGATTTAAAAATTGGCTTTATACTATGTCACAGTATTTTCAGTGTTTGAAGTGGATGTACTCATGTTGAAGAAATAGGCTGTAAAATGACTGATTTTTTTCCCCTTAATATTTCTTTTCTTTTTTCCCTTAATGCTATTGCATAACTTCCTCTTATATTTCTCCCTTTCTGTACTATCTCTTGTTTCTACCTGCCGCCAATTTTCAATTATCCCAACTCATACTAGTAAGTATGGATAATCTAGAACACTTAACACAAGTGGTATTTATAAAAACACCCATATACTGTTATATACTGAAACTATATGTATACTTAGTTCCTCCACACCAAAGTGAGAAGCAGTCTAAGGAGTCAGGTAACAAAAAAAAACCCACTTTTTTTCCAGAGTTCACTCCTTCACAGAAAGAAATGAGGGTTCTGGTTGGCTGCAAAGGAATTTAGCAGGGATTGGAGAAAGATGGACTTGGAAAAGAATGTGTGATGAGGAAAAGGTGTCCAGGTATTATTCATAGTTCAAACAACATGTGAAGATAATCAGTAAGTGACTGCCTACTGGCCTCCTTAGGGGCTCATCGAACCAGCACCTATCCCCAGATTAACCTATGAGTTCCATCAGCCATGTAAATTAGCACAGGCCCACTAGCCCTGGGCCTGGAAGACATCAAGCTGTGGGAATGTACACGTTTTAATAAAAATTGAATATATGTCCCACAACATCGCTCTTAAGACTCACTCAGGTTTGTCATTCTTGCTGGCATCTAATACATTATTGCTAAGTTAGTGAATCTGGTAAATTCAGGAAAGAGCACAGAATATTTTGTGACAAAATGTATTCGTAAAAAAACGCCTTTGTGTGCTTCATCTACATGGTAAAAGTGATGTAAGTGAAAACACCACGCGGCTGCATTCCTTGGGATTTTCATTCATACAACTTTGACAGGATATCCGCTTAATAGTAGTGAATTTTATACAGAAGGGTGTATATTGCATGCTGCATCCTTGAGTAAGCATAATTCATGTTCAAAACTTGGTTCGGATGACTATGTAACCCGGCAGAGATAGCTGAGACTTTAGGGAAGATTTAGAAGTAAATGGGATACTCTCCTACTAAGGATGGGAATAAGGGAACTCTCTTTCCATTTATATTTGAAATGTTTGTTTAGCATGTCAACTTCCTATACATTCTCTTTTATGTGGTATCTGCTCTAAAATGCATTTGGTAATCTCTGTCACCACAGTACCTGGGTGCTTAGGTACTAAAAGGTGCTTTAAGAATGCAATTTAAAGACTGATAAATCAGGTCTGTTTAGCTCAGGGAAAAGAAAAGCTAAGTGGAGATTTAGTAGAAGAGAATAATATTCGTAAAAGGAAATCAGTTTGATGCCAGTAAGCTTTTTGAAGCAGAAACTAATTTGAAAGCACAAAGGTCACGACTGGAAATGGAGGACTGGATTGGACTATCACATTTTAGCGATTTGAAAGGAAGTTTCTTTAAACAAGGTAGATGGAATATAGAGTGGTTTGCCAAAGTCAGCAGTGGAAATAGGCTCAGGAAGCTAGAGGAGTTGTTGGAACGTAGGGACTATTGAGGTAGTGCCACAGCCGCATTTTAGAGCTAATCCTAGGAGCCTTGGCAAAGGTATTTGATGAGTGTCCGTTATAATTTCAGGCCTTCATGGGTATGTGGTTTTTCCCTCAAACTTTAAATGTTCTAGTAAATCTATATTATTGCTCTCTAAATTAGAATTTTAATACCAAGAAGCAACGAATAATCTTTCCTATTAAATCCAATATGCGTGTATCTTTCACCTCACCTTCTACCTCCCCCTCCTCAAAAAAAAAAAAAAAAATGAACTGCAGGAATCATCTGATATGGTGTATGTCAACTTTTGTGCTGCAGTATTTGAGGGGAAATAAAGACTGTAACGCTATTTATTACAGGGAGACAAATTACAGTTTTTGTTTCATGTGGAAAGTTTAGAGGTGGCAACTTAATAGGAAATTCCTTCAAAATCTGCCCTGCCCTGATGCCAGCCAGCACTGGTCTTCATTTTAGTGTAAGGTTTAATGATTTGTTGATTTTTAATACCAGTCAGTAAGTCATTCTTAGCATCGCTGAATTAACTATGAACCCTGTATCAGTAAAGAGGTTTCTGTTGCCCCATTTTATTATAACTGTACAATACAGATTCAAATTGCATCTGTTAAGATTATATTGTATATTTAGATTTCAGTAGACAGAAACACAATATTCTCCTGAATATAACAGTGGGAGCCAATAACCTGTAACCAATTGCATACTTTTTCTATTGCAAAATCTGAACTATAAGGATTATGTTTTGGAAAAGATTATAAATCTGTCACCACTAATCTAATCTGTACAGTGGCTTTGTAACCAGTTAAGAGTAAAAATCATTATTTCTCTTGCTCTGATTTTAATCATAACACATACGAGTATTTGATATTTCCTAACTTTCTTTTGTTCCGTCAGCACGTACATTATAAAGTGTACAACATTAATAAATAGAGGCATAATGAATGTGACTAATTGATTTGGGCAGTCAAAGACTGGCACACATTTTATACAATAGGGAATCCATTCAAAGAAGCTTAACTGCTATTGAGAGCAAGTCTTCGACGTGGTAATGGTTTCTAATTTGGATTCTGTGTGAGGTGAGCAGAACGCAGTTATTCATAGCAGTTCACCACTTTCTGTGCAAGTATTTTGTTTTGTTTGGAACTCATTTATCAGATTCTCATTCTCCTAATTAAATGATATGTTTTGGTATATTTATGAATTCTGCAGCCCAATTATGAATATAATTTTTGTAAGTTTCCTCTCTGTCAAGACTAGATAGATAGAATATGAACAAGATGCTATAGCCATTCCCTCTCCCTATTTTGGGTACAATCTAGTTATATTGTCTTGCTGCTTTAATAGTGAAATCAGATTTTCCGTCCCCACCCCAAATATCCACTGAAAGTAACTGACCTATTTGGAGACAGAACAAGTTTATCAACTTATAAGCACAAATGCCAGAATTTAGCTTCTAGTAGATGGCAGTGGAAAATAAATTCATTGAAACTCCAAGGGAAAAATAGACCTGAATTGTGTGGTCATTCTTACCTTTACAAATGGGCATGGCGTTCAAAACTAATTTTTCTTCCTTTCTAAAATCTTCGAACACTAAATTATATCACACGGCAGCAATTTAATAGTGGACATGAGATCAAATTGGGTGTCACTGAAGCATTCATCAACCAAGTGTCATTACAGGTAGTTAACCTCTCTGTTAAGCTTTGTCATTCAAAACCAGAGATAGTATGTACCAATAAGCTCATCACTTACTGTAATCAAAGCTGATTTAAAAGAGATAAAGAACAACTGCTGTGAAGGGTTTACAAGAATAAAATTTATATTAAAAATAACTTTTTGCTTTGCTGTCTGGCACCATTGAAGGACGAAAATGTTGTGTTTGACTGCAATTAGAAAAAAGTCTAATGGGAAGTCAGTCATTTCCAGGCACAGTGCAATTGATTTTCCACCAATCAGAATAGGCAATGAGATACTCTAAGTCTATTATTATTAAATTATTTATGAAGTCATATTAAATCTGGTCATCAGTTCTGGCATTTTAGGTTAGTGAAGATTTTTCAGTCACTGTGATGACAGGAGCTAGGAAGAGTAGTTTGTGATCTGAGCATGGAATGGCACCTTTGATTGTTGTGATTAAATGAGATAAGCGAGTTTTTCTTAAAAAGAAAGAACACTTTTATTAACTTCTAAAAACACTTCTGTTAACACTGTCTTACTGTCTATGAACTCTTGCTAGCTTTTTGATATAGCAATAATGTTTATTGAAAAGATTATACCTTAAATCAGTATTTATGGTATGATTATTAAAACAGTA
>PVKE010009167.1:0-2500 GCA_004027555.1 Craseonycteris thonglongyai | reverse complement strand
TCTTATTCTGTGATAGAACTATCCCAGTCACAGGAATAATGCCTTTATTTCAATTTCTACATTTTTTTAGGGACCACAGCCAACCCTAAACCTATACTCAAGATTGTTATGGATTTTATTATTAAAGCATCTTTCTCAATCATCTTCACTGCATTCTGGTATCAAATAACAGACTGTTTGGTCTGATGGTCCAATCCTATTAAACTTGCTTTACAATCTCTGATATCTTATAGAAAACATTTTAAAAATGTGTTGGCCTGCATGAGAAATTTTTTTAATGGACTGAATGAGTGAATAAGTTAACTTAGATGATGAAATTTATAGTGGTTTTATTTGTTGCTGAAGTAGAGATTTAGTGATGTAAAAGTTCTTTAGAAATACTGCCTTTGAATTACCATAGAACACCACACCTCTGTACATTGTACTCATGTATTTGAAATCACACTTTGTTTTTATGTCCTTCAATTAATATCCTTGATGTTATTTTTTATCTTCAGTTTGATTGAAGCTTATCCTTTTTTGTAGCTCTTTATTTGAAAGAATCTTAGAATGATAGTTATCCCCGATTAGAAATGTTAGGCCTTTGTCTTTCCATTGTAACTTCATTAAAACTACTATTTGTAACATTGAGCATTTGGTTTCAAATTGTGTTACAAATTTTTTTTCTTCATGATTACTTACAGAGGAAGAAAAATTTGGTTCAGACCAGCTAAAGGATGGCCCCAGCAATAGAGTTCCTCTTGGGAAAACATAATTCATGGAGATTTAATTTTACTTACATTTAGTCTCCTGTACCCCAAACTGCCCAACATTAGAAGTTTGGAAATCCCACAGAAGGCAGCTCCCATGTGCCCAGGAGCTACTGCTTATCATGTTGTGACCTGCCATCCTTGTTAACAAAGTGGTTGGGGAATTTTAGAAGCCAACCTGCTTGTCTGTCTTTTAGGGCTAGAAATCAGAATATTAGTAGCAAAGGGGTTGCATTGCTCCATTAGTCTGGAAATATCGAACAAATCAGATTCTTTTAGTGCTTCACCTACTCTCTGTACATTATTCAGCTTTTTCCTGCGTTAACTCAGGTTGCCAGCATGGATTTTCAAAGTTATTGCTTCAGTGTGCAAAACATACCTGCCATCTTCCATTCATTCAGGAGATTCCATGATTTTGCAAGTTCCAAAGCAGCTGCCTCTCTTCAAAAGGATTTTAACTAAAAAGAAATCAGGTAGTTTACATCGGTCTTCTCCAAAGTATCCTTTTAGACTGTGAGCTGTGGGAAGAATTGAAGAAACACAGCATTTTATTTATATTCAGTCTTTATCTGCAGTATTAGCCATTTCACCACACACCATGAACCTTGAAACTAGCTGCCAAAAACCATTCCTCTCCATTGTGTCCATAAATAGTGACAGTTCCTTTTTCTGGACCCCACACCAGCTGTCACACTCGATTTTCATGAGATTTTCTATACATTCTTCCCCAATAACTTCAGTTGCCTGAGAATGATTTAAAATCCTCTACACTGAAGGGAAAATGTACCAAATGGAACACCCCCTGAACTGTGTGTGTGTGTGTGTGTGTGTGTGTGTGTGTGTGTGTGTGTTGAAGAGAATCATTAGCCTGCCTTCCATCAGGTGAACTGAAGGGGAAGGAGACAAAGGGAGTGTGATGCACTGTGATGCCTCGGTGTGAGGTGCTCCCGTCACAAGCTTTCATAATGAGTGTACTGCCTATGACCATGAGTTATCATGACTGTGACCTGCCTCCGGAGGTCCCATGCCACATCTGTATTAACAACTGCATCTGCTTCAGGGTAACCTTATTAGCTTGCCACAGCTGAGCCAGGGGCCTCAGGAGGTACTTGACCAAGTCTCCAGAGGGGCCTGGTACGTCTGCTCTCCCTAAATTCAGTGTGGTGCCCAAAATTTAACATCAGGACCTGCTGACTTTTATTTTGAATTATCTACTATAGTAAGTCCAGCAGAAAACAGCAAACACACACATGCACACGCACACACACACAGACGCATGCACTCCCCTAAAAATTGGCAACCTCCCCAAATGCCATCTCTAATTCCCATTATGGCATGCAGCTTCCTTGTTTCATATAAAAAGCCGTGGAAATATCAAAAGAACTCTCACCTTGGTTTCTGTTTTTCTCCTCACTTTAGGAATATACAAACTGCTATAAAAACACAAAACCAAAGGAATACATATGTGTGAACTTATGGAAATTTTACTTTGAATCCCAACAATGACAGTAGTAAATAAAATCCATCTGACTGGAGAATGGTGTGATAAAGAAATATGGGGAAAAGCCGGGACGGCTCAGCGGGTTGAGCGCTCGCTTTGAGGCCATGAGGACCGAGGATCGAATCCCGGCTCCGGCCCAGGCAGGACCCACGTGCTGAACTGGGGAGTTCCCACAGTTCGGTTCTCTAACTGTCTCTGTCTCTGTCTCTCTCTCTATCTGTCAAAAAGTAAAATAGAAATAACTATGCAC
>PVKE010009166.1:29261-45653 GCA_004027555.1 Craseonycteris thonglongyai | reverse complement strand
GAAAGTATCCAGCTATGTAACCATTCTTGTTATATTGACAATGGCTGGACCTTTTTCAGGACAGCTTTAATATAATACATTAATAGTGCCAGGTACCATTTCTTTTTTTTTAAAGATTTATTTTTATTCAGTTTTGACAGAGAGACAGAGAGAAAGGGGAGGGCCCAGAGCAGTCTCCATAGTTGACAGCATTAGTTTTTCATATAGTTTCACTCCACAGGTGGGCACGGGGCTGTGCAGGGCAGGAACTGGGCCCAGGAGCCTTCTGCATAGGCCCCGGCAAGAACTGAACTGGGGGCACACCCCAGTTCAGCATATGGGTTCACCTGGGCTGGAGCCGGGATTTGATCCCTGGTCTCTGGGGCTGCAAAGTGAGCACTTAACCTGCTGAGCCATCCCAGCTTCCCCAGGTACCATTTCTTGAGTGCTTAGCATAAGATAAATACTGCACTAAGCACTTTATGACCACTAAATCACTTCTCATAATAATACCCTAAGAAAGTTGGTTATTTTCCATCTCCATTTCACAGCAAAGGAGAATTAGATTAAAAAATATACCCAAGTTCACTCAGTAGAATATGGCAGAGCCAGTACTCAAACCAAGGTTGGTCTGATTTCAAAATTCATTATATTATTCACAAATGTACTTTAAAGCTCCTTGGACTTATCTATATTTTATGTTTTTGTAATTTCTGGTAGCTATGCTTCTGAAGAACACTGGTGTTCTGCAAGTTGAACCAAGATGCAAAGATGGAAAGAGCAAATAAGGTGCTCCTTTCCCCAGAGATCAGAAGGAATTAAGTTGATGAACAGAACATTCTCAAATTTAACTTTTCTTCTTAAACCCTTGGGCACACTACTCTGTGCAAACTACAGTTTAATAGAAGAGATAATGTAATTTCATGTGAAATATGAATAAAATTACCTTAAGCTTAATATTTTATGCTATTCCACAAAAAGCATCATGACTTCTTTGTACTCAACAATTTTAATAAGTTTGAGAAACAGTATTAAAAAAAAAATTTAATTGTTTTTGACAGAGACAGAGACAGAGAGAGACAGAAGGAAGGGGGAGGGCCCAGAGCAGTCTCCATAGTTGTACATCAGTTTTGTTTTACACAGGTGAAAGGGGGCCACACAGGATGGGAACTGGGCTGGGGGCCTCCCACATGGGAGGCACACCTCCTTGAGTCAGGGGCTGAACTGGGACGGGGCCAGAATGGAACTGGGGGCTTCCCGCATGGGAAGCACTCCCCAGTTCAGCATATGGGTCCACATGGGCAGGGGCTGGGATTTGATCTTCAGTCCCTGGGGCTGCAAAGTGAGTGCTTTACCCGCTGAGCCATCTGGGCTTCCTCTTAAATATTGATTGGTAACCGATAAGCAACTTTCAAGGCCAATTTAAGGAGCTGAAAGAAAAACGAAGGATGATATTATATACCTTTAAAAGTGGGACAGCATGATACTTTTTGGATCAACATTCCTTTAGCTTTTGCTTTCCTGAAAATGTAACTGCAAGAGGTTTTTATGTTCTAAATATGACAGGTGAGGAGGTTTCTGGAGCAATGTAGGTTAGAGGGTACTGTTATATGTCAAACACATTCTAAGTTCAGTATAAACTTTTGGCTTAATTTTTTCTTTCTTTTTTTACTAACGTAGGTCCAATGTTTCACCCGATTTGAATCTAAAAGCTTCTAAATTCACTTATTCCACTATCCAATTAAAATCTTTTGACAATTAAGCAATCATTTCCTGACTTGCCAAGGATTAAATTTTGATGCTTGGTTGAACATGATCCTTATCTCTCAAACCATCGCTTTTAATTGAAGCATGTAAAAGGATAACAGAGGGTTTTAGTTGACATCATAGTCTACTGCCATGGAAATGTAAACATGGGTTTCCATTAGACTTGTCTCGAAGCAAATTTTAGTGGTATAGAGAGACTGGGACACAGGCGGTAAATTATGTAAAATATGTATCCTCTACATGTTGGAGTGCCCTAGGAGCTCAGACCCTCAGTGATCTCATCCTGCCTCATGGCTTTAAATACCACCTATACACTGAGGACTCTCAAATTTACATTTCCAGCTAGACCTCTCCTCTAAACTCTGAAGTCAAATATCTGTCATTTTGACCACTTCAGGTGGATATCTAATAGGCACCTCAAATCTCACATGTCCACCCTAAGCTCCTAACTGCTCTTTCCTTACCCAACTTGCCCTGCTTCTCAGCAAAGGTCAACTTTCCCTTCTGCTTGCAGAGGACATAGAACTTGGGTAATCCTTCACATATTCCTCAGCAAATCCTTCAAAATACAACCACAAGATGCTCACTTCTCCCCTCTTGCACTACTTTCAAGCTACCCTAATTTCTTGCCTAGATTATTGTAATCGACTTCGAACTAGTCTCCCTGTGTCTGCCCTTGCCTTCCTTCAGTTTATTCTTTCTTAGCCCCCATATTATTATATTAATATATATTAATATGAGCGATCATATTAAAATGTAAGTCAGATGATGTCACTCCTCTGCTCAAATCCACCAGTGGATTTTCATTTTACTCAGGGTATGACCCAATACCCTTTAATCATCCATCTATATCCCCCCACTTCTTCAGCTGTACTGTACTCCATGTTCAATGATCATAGAGGTATGATCTCACCTCAGGGCTTTTGAATATACCCTCCCCTCAGGTATTGGTATGGCTTGCATTTCCCCCTTCAGTCTTAACTCAAAACCAGCCTTTCAGTGAGGCTTTCTCTGGCCAATAATCTAAAATTAATACTCCCACTCCCCTTTTGCACTTTATTTTCCTCCTTAGCATTTATCTAACATACTATGTATTTTACTTATTTCTATTGATACTGTCTCTTTCACTAGGATGTAAGCTCCACAAGGCAGGGATTTTTCACTGCTATTCATCGCTGTATCCCCCACACCTAGGAAAGTGCCAGGTACATAGTATAAAATTAATACATATTTGCTGAGTGAATAATTGAAAAAAAAAAGGATGGTACATGTCATAAGAAATTAAGATTATTAGTGAAAGCATGATTAACCAAGACCTGTGAGCTTAATGTCTACAAAAGTTCATTTGTTGTTGGGTTTTTATGGAAATCTGTCATTGGAGGGACTGACTTAATATTCCACAAGAACAGGCTTGATTTCTCTTAGCAATGTCAAATTTCAGTGATGAGTGTTCAGGAGAAGAGAGTAATGATAAATACAGGTGGGTATTAAATAATGCTGTTTGCCATGTTAGATGAGCTAATGATTTAAAAAAATTATTATTACATAGAAGTTACTATTCATAGAGGACTAAAATTAGAAATGACTGAAAAAAGTTGCTCTTTGATTGAGTTAGCAGTGTCTGGCACACAGTGATGTAATATATAAAGTGGGTTGGACTGGATGCCCTCCAAAAGGGCTTAGTTACTGAAGTAGTTTTATTTCTAGTGATTCTACACTATAAGCATGGGTGTCCAGGCTGGTTACAGTTGAACTTAGAAATAAAATAAGAAATGGTAATGAAGATACTATCTTTAGACCTGAAAATTATAAACGCTTAGTTGTTATTCCTTATCAGCTTACAAAGTAAACAGTGAAACTAGACTATAAGCCCTCAAATGAACTTTAGATGGCAAGGGCAGTAATAATACTAGATAGAGTTAGAGGTAGAATGATCTAATTGAAAGATAAAGGTTGGGAAACCTGGATTCTAGCTTTCACTATGCTACTAATTGGTTTGTGTGATTTGGGGTGAGTCATTTAACCTTATTTACCTCAACCTGTGAAATGTGGATGATGGACTAATAGGCTTCAAAGGTCCTCCAGGCTCTAATTCAAACTTGTCCAACCTGCAGCCTGTGGGCCTCATGTGGCCCAGGATAGCTTTGAATGAAGCCCAACACAAATTCATAAACTTTCTTAAAACATTATGAGATTATTTATTTATTTATTTATTTTTAGCTTATCAGCTATCGTTAGTGTTAGTATATTTTATGTGTGGCCCAAGACAATTCTTTTAATGTGGCCCAGGAAGCCAAAAGGTTAAGATACCCCTGCTCTAAGTATTATAAGATTTATTATTGTTATTTTTTGACTTAAACTTTAAGCTTAACTACAGTGGTAGGCAGAATAATGCCCTTCTACCCCTCACCCTACCCTAAAGATGTCCACATCCTAATTTCCAGAACTTTTGTATATGTTACATGGCAAGGGGGAATTAAGGTTACTAATAAGATGCCTTAAAATAAGGAGATTATCCTGAATTATCTGCTTGAGCCCAATATAATCACAAAAGTCCTTAAAATGTAGAAGGAGGATGCAGAAGAGTGAGCGGCAGAGTGATGCCATTCAAGAAGGACTTGATTGGCCATTGCTAGCTTTGAGGATGGAGGAAGGAGCCATGAGTCAAGGAGTATGGGTAGCTTCTAGAGACTGGAAAGAAAACAAGTTTCCCTAGGGCCTTCAGTAAGGGAACACAGCTCTGTACACACTGTGATTTTAGCCCAGTGAGACCTGCATCTGACCTCTGACCTCCAGCACTGTAAATCTGTATTGTCTAAGCTATGAGGTTTATAGTAATTTATAGTAATTTTTACAGCAGCAATAGGGTACTAATATAATCATGATATATACCACAATTGGCATCACAGATGAAGAGTTTTAATTAAAAATCCTATATTTAGGTATTTTGTAAAGATCTTCAGAGGCAGAAGTAGTCAGAAACCATGAGAAGTTCATAGAAAAGTCAATGGAGAGAATCTATAGGGGAATAAAATACTAGTGATTCATGTGAAGCGTAGAAACCTGGACATTTTATGCAGAAAAAATGGCAAAAGAAGAGAAGTTAGAGGTGATCCACAATATATGAGTTTCTTACCTCTCTGGACCACAGCTTTACTCATCTGTAAACTGAAGGGCTGGGATAAATAATTTCCAAATTCCTCTAGCTCTTAAATTAGATGCTAACACATGCCTTTGATACCCCCCTCCCCCAAATTGGAAGAGTATTCATTTTAGAAAGTACTGTAATTATCTTTAATGTCTGATGGTCAAGCTTCACAGAAAGCTCTTTAACAAGAAAATGGCTCTGGATTTTAACCCTGACACTCTTGTTCAGGTAGGTTATTTGGAAAAATTGTCTTTCTTACACTTCTGCTACCTCATCTATAAAAGTATGTTAAAAATTCAGATGGTTTTTCTAAAGAATGAATTATTTTAGATGTCTGAAAGTTTATTCCTTTATGAAACTAAACTTTAAACACATTTGATGAAACTATTTCTAAAAAGTCCTACTTTTACATAAATTTTTTTTAATGGTTAAATTTATTGGGGTGACACTGGTTGATAACAATTACATTGTTTCCAGGTGTACAAGTTTACACTACATTGTCTACGTATTGCATTATGTGCTCACCACCCAGAATCAGCTTTTTCCATCACCATCTATTTGAATTTATATACAATTTACTGGTTACCATTATTTCATTTTCTTGAGAGTCATACTAGTAACATCAATTACTACAGTAGGCTGTAAGACAGTGATGCTCTAGAAAACAGTCAGCAATCTATGGCCTCTGGGCTGTTTTTGTAAAGCTTGGGCGATAAGAATAGCTTTTACTTTCCTAAAGGGTTGTTAAAAAAAAAAAAAAAAGGATATGTGACCTAGGCTTTAAATATTTACACAAAGGTTTGCTGATCCTTGCTCTAGAAAAAGATGTGTAGGACTCTTTACCAAATGTCCACACTAGATTGAACCAAATTTGTCACCAAAAGGGGCAAATCCATCTTGGGACAGTTTCTGACAAGGTAGCTCTAATATTTGTGGAAAAACAAAGGCTGCTGACATTTAACATTCTTCTGTTGCTTGTTGTTACACTCTCCTAATCACTTAGAGGTTTTTGGCAATCACTGTATTTGCTCCTAACAGTCTCTTCCTCTTTCTACTCTCCACCTTTCTCATTTCAGCCTAGAAATTCGATAACTGCGCATATAAACATTTTAAATTGGTTATGTGGAGACAGCAGAACTATTTTCTAAGTAAAACACAGGTGGTTTGGTGCAGGGATTTAGTGATTTATTTTGATTGTCTCAGGCACTTTTAATTTATTTCCAGGTTCTCTGCTATCCTTTGGAAAAGCAAGGTTGCAGGACAGACAGACCTGGTCTTACTGTAGCATGCCTGATCATATTTTTATGGTATAAAAATATCATTATACACAAAAAACAATTCACCAAAACATCAAATTTTAAAATCTGAACAGTAAAACTTTCCTGGAGTATCTGAAAAAAAAAATTTTTTTTTTTTACAATGAATTAGTTTTATAATCAGAAAAGCCATATTCATTAAAAAAAAGAGAAATTGGAAAGGTCGCTCCATCCAATCTCACTGACCCAACTCAACTATTTTCTGAGCATATTCTTTCCGCATATTTTTGTTATTTGGTCACTATTTATTTATGTACGTGTTTTTTCTTTTTAAATTTATTAGGGTGACATTTGTTGGTAAAAATTACATAGGTTCCAGATGTACAATAATACAATACCCCGTCTATGCGTTGCATTGTGTGCTCACTACCCAGAGTCGGTTCTCATTCCATCACCTTGTATTTGATGCCCCCTCCCTCCTCCCCTATGATCACTTTGTAAAAACGGTTGTAAATACTGTGTTTACGGGTTTCTGTCTCACACCTGGGTTGCCACAGGTTATCCACAGTCATTATAATATTGAAAAATAAGCTGTAAATATAAAATACTGCAAGAATGCCAACAATCAATAAGGTGAAAGGTGACTGATCACCTTTTTGATCTCCACTTCATTCACTTTATAGAAGTTCAGACAAATAATACCCAATCTGGATAGCGTTCACCAAACGCTTTACTTCATCATGTAGTCCTCACAACAACCCTGTGAGGCAGGTACACTCTTGGAGGTAAAATGATCAAAGGCATTCAGCTAGGCAGGGGCGAGAGGCTTAGCCTGGTCAAGAGAGCAGGTCTTTGGAGGTGCTAGTAACAGATTCACTGCACTCAGGCTTTTACGTTCCCTCACCTAACAGTTACCCTTAGAAACTCAAATCTTGCCTCTTCCACTCCGCCTAAGCACACTGCGGGCTGGAGGAACCTGTAGCTCACACCAAAAGCTCACACTCCATCGCCAAAGCCCCAATCCCAGGCAAAGAGCTGAGCAGTCTGCCCCACCCGCGAGCTGCAGACTCTGCGTGGGGTCCCGACTAACCTGACCAGGTCGGTCATGCAGGAGCCCACCACTACCACCGCCGCCTCTGTCTCCTGCCACTGCCTCCCGGGTTCCCCGGGTGCGGCCATTGCTCAAAGGTGTTCTCCAACCTGGAGCGTGCCCTTTGCCCTTTGGCCAACCCCACAACCAGAGGCGCAGCTTCTACGCTCCCTCACCAAGCGGTTCTTCCGGACGCCTGTGCGGGTCGCCCACCTAAATGCCCGAAATAACACCGCCCGCGAACGGCCCCTCATCCTTCCAGGAATCGTCTCCCCGCACCGCCTCTCATTACTGGGGCCTTTTGATAGTTCTAGGCTGGGCGCTGCTCTCCTAGCACGAGGCAGGCGCTGAGGAAGGAACGTTCAGGCACTTCGGAGACGCCTTCCCGAGCGCGCAGCTCGGCGGTCCGGGGCGCGCACGCCGCCTGGCTTCTGGGCCGCAGAGGGGGCGGGGCGGACGTCCGGGGGCGCGCACGCATCCGGCCTGCGGTGCGCGCGCAGGTCGGTGCGTCAGGCGGGGGCGCGCTCGGGTAACCTGTACCCCACGTAGTCGCCGGTTACCGAACGGACTAAGTTCCAGGTACCTAGACTGGGGCTGGTGCGGGGAGGTTGGATCCCGAGTCGCACAGGTGGCGCTGAGGACCGTGGTTTAAATATCCCCAGGGCTTGCCTTCTCTTCCTGTAGAGAAGGCCCTCGTTCCAAAGATGCCCTGTTCCTCCCCATCACGCTGGTTCCCTCAAGAACGAGCCATCAAGGCCTGGAGCTGCTTATCTAGTCCGCCCCTTGGTCCCCGATTAAGCTCAGACTCCTTCCTCCTTCTCGCTTGGTGAGGAAGTAATACAGTTTGGGAGAAGGGAGAATGTCCCCTTTTAGATGTCCCCTAGAATGGGGTGGTCATTCTTTGGGTCTGAGCCAGCTTGTTTTTCTTGAATGTTGCTCCTTGGAGAAATTACTTCCCCTGGTGTAACTTCCCTCGTGCGCTGTATGACGTTGGTGTGACGCAGCAGGACGCCGCCTCTTTCCGTTCCATGACGTCAACAGGGCACATGTTTCCGTGTTTGTCATCCCATGTTAATTGCAAGAAACTAGACGATGCTTTAGACGTCTTTGTATTTCCCAGGTGGCCCACCAAAGGACCTTGTGTGACCCTATTTTGGGGCATCAGACTCCAGTAAAAATTGTATTTCTGCATTTTCCTTCGTAATATGTCAAAATCAGGAAATACAAATTGCCTAACTAGCTTTCATGGAAGGCTGACCACCATAAATTGTTGCTTATCTGGGGCCTATAATATTACAGTGCTGTAATATGTAAGAGCTACCGCTGGGGGATGATCCCCCACCCATGCATGTTCCTGGCTCACAAAGACCACACCAAAGGACCATCATTGGCTATTCTGTGACCTTTGATTTTGGAGTCAGTATTTTTTTCCTCTCCTTTAGAGAAATGACAACACCTCACAGTTGAAACAGATTTTAACGCTGCATGAAGTCTTGAACTGTCCAAAAATAGCATTATGGCTGCTCTGGAAACAAAGACAGAAATTCATTTCTTTAGGTGTCATTCTTAGGTCATGACAGTTGCTGAATTGGAATGGGTTATTGTCACCTTAAGTATAGTTTGGCTTCTGGAGCAGGTTTGTTCCCTTTAGCATTTGACTAGTGCATCACTCAGGCCAGTTTCAGCAGTAGGCCAGCAGTACCCCGGTAGTCTAATTTGTTTCTAATTGTAAAGTAACCACAAGTTTAAATTTATGACATTTTGTCTAAATTTTACAAGATTGTATACTCTAAAAAATTCAGTTTGATGCTTTTCTCTTTGGTGATTGTAGTTATAAATGCTTATTTGAGAGGAAGATGAGAATAGTGGACTTTGAGGGAGACCAGAATTTGAATTCTGATTCTTCTGCTTGTTACTAGGTTTGTGATTTAGCCTTGTTGAGTATTAGTTTTCTTACCTGTGAAATGAAAACAGTAATATTAACCAGAAGACCAGGTTGTTTGGGGGAAGTAAATGAAACTACAGATAGAAGTGAGTAATACAATGCTTGATACTGAGGAGATGTTCAGAATGTGTTGGTTCTGTTTCCCCTTTTCATAGAAATGAGAGATAATATAGGCATTATGGGAAAAATATGGAAGAATAAGTTTGTAATGTAGGTGAGATCCGTTTGCGTTTTTCCTAGATAAGCATTTTACTATATGCATCTGATCTAGATAAGCATCCTTTCAAGAACTGTGACATCAGTGGATAGAAAAAAAGGTGGAAATATTACAGGATAGAAAACAATAGGCTTCAAAATGACAATATGGATTACTGTAGTATACTTTTCAAAGACCAATTATAAAAGATATCTGTATCGTCAATACAGTGGGAATGCTAATACCTTCCTTACTGCCCAGGGTTGTGATGATCAATTGTAATAATGTATACGGAAGCTCTTTATAAGTGATAAATTGTTAAACAAATGCACATGATTTTTATGATGTGCATTTTTATGATTTTTATGATGGATAATATGCATTAGATATTTATTCTTACTTTGTGATGACATTGGAATGGTGGAGGGATTTCATCTGTTAAATGGTTGGAAGAGGAGCTTGTTTTATATTTGCATAAATAATTGTTTGAGTACTAAGTACAGAGCTTTTACTGCCTCATAGGCACTTCTGGGTGTCATCACTCTATAGGGTCACAGTGTTACTATTTTTTGAAAGATCACTGCAGTCCTTTCCGTTTAGTACTGTCTCAAGTGATTAAAACAGGTACTCATTTTCAATATTTATTTTAGCAGGGGCATGTAAATTCTTATGTGGTATAATATATGGAAATTAGAACCAGAATATCATTTACTTGTAACTTGCAGGAAATTAATTTGCTTTTGATGTGGGGTTATCCTTTCAGAATGAGGAAGAAAATGATAATTTAAATTGACTTATTCACCTCTGAAAGTAGAGGTTTTCATTTAGAAATCTGTTAAGAGGAATTCATATACTTCCTCCCCTAGCCCCATGGGTTTCCAAGTAATTCAGATATAATTTACTGGTTTTAGTTTTGTATTTTCAAGTTTTATGCTTCACCTCTGAGGTGTTGTGAGAACTTCTTAGTGCCTTACAGTCAAAGACTTTTAGATCCATGTTTGTGTTGCTGTATCTCTGGATAGATGTGTGTTTTCATGATTTAATTAAGAAGATTTTTGCTATATCTAGTCTTCATATATACTATTCTATACCAATTTTTTTGAGGATATATTATCTTCTCTCCATACCTCAATATTTATCTAGCTTTTGTCTCCTTATTAATTTATTTATTAAAAATGTTTATTGGGTGTCTAGTTAGTGATCTCTCTCAGAGATCACTAAGCACATAACTACTGTGGTGGGGCAGTTATGAAGAGATGTCCATCAGAAGTAAATAATTTCTGTTAAGTAACATTTGCAATCAGGTTATGCTTGTTCTAGGATTTTTTATAGTATTATTAATCAAGTTCTTATTCCTTGTGGGGACAGAGGTAAGATTTCTAACCTACTGGTATGGGTGTTAGATGTAGAAGATTATCAGCGAAGGCTTCTTAAGGCCTCAACTAAAGTAGAAGCTGCCAGTTGTAAGATAGAATGGGATAGCTTTAAGTGGAGTGTGGCAATGTAGAAATCATCTTTGGAAAGGAGGAGGGAATTGGATTTCAAGGGTTGTCTCTGTTCCTGAAAATCAGTGGTGTAGTCTGTGTCCTAAGTAAGTGAGCAGCTGGTAGGTGGTTTGTTTCATTGGAAGAAGCTACTATAAGATAGGAAATATTTGTTCATGCAAGGGACGCTTAGTATGCTGTGCCAGTTTTCAGGACGCTTGTTATACCTAGTTCTTTTGGATAATCTCATTACCATTCTTTCCTTTTGTTTTCAGTGGTGGTTTGCAAGTCAAGTTAAAATGTCCCCAGAAGTGGCCTTGAACCGAATTTCTCCAATGCTTTCCCCTTTCATATCTAGTGTGGTCCGCAATGGAAAAGTGGGACTGGATGCTACAAACTGTTTGAGGATAACTGACTTGAAATCTGGGTAGGTATCAGAACCAATCCAACCTTTACCTAATGAAAAGCCTTTCTTGCCAGACTCATAAAAATTGGCCACAGAAATTCATCAAGTCATGATCTTAACACATTTTGATTCAGTTGGTTTTCTCCAGTTCTTGACATTCTATGTTTCAAGTTGTTTTATTCATTGTGGGCCATTGCTTTATGGTTGTTGCTTTATACCTTTTTTTTGGGAGGGGGGGCAGGTTTGGCATATGGTTTTTAGCAAGTGTATTTTTCATTCATTACTCATTTTCCTGTTATGTCTTCTGTAGTCAAGTATGTACTATAAGAGTTGGGTTTTGAGATTCTGAATTTGATAATCTCTCCTAATAGGAAAATTATAATAGCTAGCCAAAATGAGTCATTTTTCATAATGGGGTTGAAATGGTAAGCTCTCATGCCTACAAAAGTTGCATTAAAAAAAAACACCTCAACTTTCTATTTTGAAATAAGTTTAGATTTACAGAAAATTTACAAAAAGTCTACAGAAAAGTAACAGTTTTACAATACTGTTAATTGTCCTATAAGCCTTATTTTAATTTTGCCAGTTTTCTCATTAATGTCCTTTTTTTTCTGTCTTGAGATCCAATCCAGGATACAAATTGCATTGAGTTGTCATGTCTTCTTAGTCTTCCTAACCTGTGACAGTTTCTGTTTTTCTTTGTCTTTCATGATTCTGACATGTTTAAAGATAGCACTGGCTAGTTATTTTGTAAAATGTCACTTAATATGGGTTTGTTTAATGATTTCTCTTTATTAGAGTGAGGAACGCATTAATAATACAGAAGTGATGTACCATTTTCCAGTGCATCACATCAGGGAAAACATGATATTCATTTGTCTTGTTACTGGTATGTTAACTGAGTGGTTAAGATTGTGAATACCAGGTTTCTTTACTGTAAAGTGACTTTCCCTTTGTATTTAGTAAGTATCTTGTAGATGATGCTTTGAGACTATGCAGATGTTCTGTTTCTCATCATACTTTTGTCTATTGATTGTAGCATCCACTGATGATTCTTGTCTACAACTGTTATTACTTTGGTGCTTGTCTAAGAGTGATTTTCTATTTCCTTTATTACTCCCACTTTTTAAATTTTAGTTCTACTATAAATAAATGCTATTCCTTCTCTCCCAATTAATTAATTAATTAATTAATTATATCAGTATGAATTTTTAGATTTTTTTTTTTTATCCTATGGGTTATAATTCATATTTGGATTATACTATAATAAATACTGTCTTCATTTATTTTGTTGCTCACTTATACTAGCCTTTGTCAGCGGGAGCTCTGTCAAGTTGTCTTTTGTGTCCTATTGACATATTTCCATCACTTTTTGAGCACTCTCTTACTAGAAATGTTACATTCTTGATTTTCCTTTTAGGCTCTTTTGCATTTTGCTTTCTACAAATCTTGCTATTTTTTGAGTGCTTAAGATTTGAATATAAGGATATAGACTTAGATTCTTTAGTAGTAAGATAACGAGATCTGGGTAAGTTGGGATGGCTCAGCGGGTTAAGTGCTAGCTTTGCAGCCCTGAGGACCCGGGACTGAGGACCAAATCCTGGCCCTGGCCCGTGCGTGCCCATATGCTGAACTGGGATGTACTTCCCCATGTGGGAGGCCCCCAGTTTGGTTCTCAGCCTCTGGCTTGAGGGTGTGTGCCTCCCATGTGGGAAGCCCCCAGCCCAGTTCCCACCCTGCACAACCCCTGCCCACCTGTGTGGAACGAAACCATGTTGAAAACTGATGACATACAACTATGGAGACTGCTCTGGACCCTCCCCCTTCTCTTTGTTGGTCTCTTTCTTTGTCTCTGTCAATAACAATAAAATAAATCTTAAAAAAAAAAAAAAAGATAACGAAGTCTAAGTTACTTGGACATGTCATTGGAGTAGTAGGATACTTTTAAAAAAATCTGGTATTACCTTCAGTTTAATTAATCAACTGGTATAAGGTTTCTTTTTGGGGTGACAAAAATGTTCTTAAATACAGTAGTGGTGATGGTTATACACTCTGTAAACATACTAAAAACGACTAAATTGTGCACTTATAAGGGTGGATTTTATGGTATGTGAATTATGTCTCAGTAAAGCTGTCATTAAAAAATACTAAATATGTTAACCAGGGAAGTTTACTAACCTGAATGAATAGGACATAGAAATAGCTCTTTATTCTTTAGTTGTCACAAACATTCTTTTCAGAGATATTGAAGACATGACAGGGGACCGATGGCAGAGGACTGGGGACTGGTTTATATACGATGATATAAACCTGAACTTCTCACTCATTTTATCGGTATCCTAAGACACCAGTTGCTTTCGTTGACAAAGTCACATTACTTCTTTTCTGCAGACTCCCTCTTTGGTGATCCTGGATTTCTGAATGTTCAGTTGAGTGTTTAAGTGCAAATAATGGATTTGATGATAAATTTGAAGTGAATCTATTAGACTTGGCCCTGTCTGGACTAGCTCTGTGAAAAATATTTGAAGTGGCATTGAATGATATCCAGTATTTATGGAATTTACCTTCTTCATGTTTAACAAAGGAATAAAAATACCTCTACCTACATTAACAGTAGCTATACATAAAATAATATGAAAAACCTTATTAATCTAGAGCATTGTGGATGCCTTTTATGTAATACTTTGAAAAATCCGTGCAAGTTCTTTAGAGGTTCATTAATTGTTCTTTCCCCAATTCTTTCTTCAACCGAAGTGTGGATTTCTCAAGCTTCTATAGCAAAACAATGCACAATTAGGGAAAGGAATGGCTTCTTTTTGGTGTGTTACTTCGGCATATCCCTTTCTCTTAGCTCAGCAGCACTCACAGTTATGAGAATGGGATCCATATTAGTGATTTTTATTAACTCAAAGGGGCATACTCTATAGTGGGGGTCATAAATCTCTGGGCTAGGGACCAGTAGTACCCCATCGCTGGCATTTCCGCTTGACCTCCATCCACCTCCTGTCAGATCAGCGGCATCATTAGATTCTCATAGGAGCTTGAACCCTATTGTGAACTGTGCATGTGAGGCATCTAGGTTGTGCACTCCTAGTGAGAATCTAATACCTGATAATCTGAGGTGGAACTGAAGTGGTGATGCTGGTTGCAGGAAAATAAGCTTAGGGCTCCCACTGATTCTGCATTATGGTGAATTGTTTAATTATTTCATTATATATTACAATGTAATAATAATAGAATAGAAATAAATTGCACAATAAATGTAATACGCTTGAATCATCCTGAAATCATTCCCCTGCCCTTGTTCTGTGGAAAAATTGTTTTCCGTGAAACTGAACTTTGGTGCCAAAAGGATTGGGGACTGCAGCCCTATAGGACACAATATACACAGAAGGTTTATAAAATGAGGATATTGATTTTTAGAGGTCACAAGAACCAGTCTTGTTACTATATATAGCTACTTGCTCTTGAAGAGATGATCTGGCTCACAGGAGGAATAGATAGGCAAGAATCCATTCAAAGTAAGATTTAAAAAGAAAAATAATTCATCTTTATTTCTCATATGGCACTCAAATCTTTTTACCTTGTCTTAAGACACTGTTTGTTTTTAAACTCCATTGCTAGGCTGTCAGTATCTTAAGGATAGTGTTCTTACTTAATTTATTTTTATGTCTCCTTAAGGTTTTACTGTGGTACCTTTGACATGTAGTGTAGTAAGTAAAGGTTGAATGAATGAATGAATGAATGAATGAATGGGTTAGATGTTTTCCTAGAGAAGTTGCTTGGTTTGGAGATCACAGTTATATGGACTTGTAGCTCAGAAGAATGTTTGTTGGTCTAGTAGTCAATCACTTAAATTCTCTTACACATTTTTCTTTTAAGTGACATTTCCTTACAAATGAATTAAAATTTTTGAAATTATAGCAAAATGTATTATGGCACTGGGTTTACTCTTCTAGGTGGAATTTATATTGAGACTTACAGGGGCCAAATTTTTAATTTTAGGGAATTATTCCATGAGCCCATTGAATGTTTATTAGCACTTTGCTCTGTGTTAATTTGACCACAAGCATATGCTATTTGTAAGATGCCATATTTTCTCATTTTTAGTGATTTACTCATCTTGAAGTGTCTGAGTGTTCAGCATTCTGGAATGATACCTGGCAAATACAACAGAGGGGAAAGCAGAGAAAGTTCACTGCAACCTGTGGCAGCTGAGCCTTCATATCTTTTCAGCATGTCACAGGGACTCAATCTTATTGGCATGTGGCTTGTATTTGGGACATCTGCTGTGACATCTCATTCACCTACAACTACCTGTTGCATTTTTTGTCCGTGTTCTGAATTTCATTACTTAATGAAAAACTACGTATTCAGTGTACCTGATTACTCAATAGAATAGTTTTTAAAAAATGAGTGTTGTAAGCTTGGCTGCATTACTCTCTGTAGCCAGCATGTTGAACCCTTCTTTAGTAGCCTCGGCCTGTAAGGAAGCTGTTGCCCTGGGAGGCAATTTTAATTTTGAAGATGGACAACTTTTTAGCAATTTATAATAGTATCTAGTTGTTTACTTGGCTTTTCCATTTCACTTTCTTTTCTGTACTCTTCTGAAATTTATTTTTTCCCTGTGCTTACCTTTATATTTTATATATTCATTCTGTATAAATTCATCTCTAAATAACATATAATCTTGTTTTACATGTTTAAAAAGTTTATATAAATGGTATTATACTATCTGTATTTTCCTGCATCTTGCTTTTTTTGCTTAGTATTAAGTTCATGAGATTTATCTATGTTAATACTTACGGTCCTAGTTCTTCCATTTGTACTGTTATATCCTATTCCATTGTGTAAATATGCCTCCCAATTTTTTTTTTTTTTTTTTTTTATCTTTTCACATTTATAGAGAGAAATTATCTTTTTTTTTGTCTTCAGTGCATAGTTATTTCTATTTTACTTTTTGACAGATAGAGAGAGAGACAGAGACAGAGACAGTTAGAGAACCGAACTGTGGGAACTCCCCAGTTCAGCACGTGGGTCCTGCCTGGGCCGGAGCCGGGACTCGATCCCCGGTCCTCATGGCCTCAAAGCGAGCGCTCAACCCGCTGAGCCGTCCCGGCT
>PVKE010009166.1:0-29161 GCA_004027555.1 Craseonycteris thonglongyai | reverse complement strand
GCCTCCCAATTTTTTATTTACTCTCCTACTGATGGACTTTTATGTTGTTTTAAATTTCTTTTGACAAAGAATGCCATAATGAGCATTCTACTACCTTTGCATAAGAAGATATGTATGAGAATATTTTCTGGGGCAGGTTTTTGAACTGGGAGTGTTTACCTGTTAGTGGTTATAATATCAATTGAGTGAGTGACCCTGATGTTTAAAAATAAATGAGAATAGAATGGAAACTATCTGAATATGTGACACATAATAAAAGTAAGCTCTGTATTGTGGACTTTTTGTTTCAGTTAAGTATGTGTGCACTTGGTCACAAGGTAAAATATGTGATGATCAGAGAAGTTTGAAAGGCACCGTTGTAGAGTGTATTTCTAGGACTAGAATTGCTGGCTCTCAGAGTATATACATCTTCTGTATTATTAGAAATTGCCAGCTTATATCAGTTTCCTTTTAGCAGAAATGAATGAGAGTTTCCATTATTTCTGGTGTGATGAGCTTGCTGTCTCATCATGGTTTTAATTTCTATTTCCCTGATTACTAGTGTAGCGAAGAATCTTTTCGTATTTTTATTGCCAATTCATATTTATTCTTTTGGGACTATCCTTTGCCTTCCTTTTTAGTGATTGCTTGTATTTTTGTATAGATTTTAAAGCACTCTCTAAGTATTTTGGATACTCATCTTTTGGCAGTTACATGTATTACAAATATCTGTATTCAATCTGTGGTTTATACTCTTGATTTGGTGCTACTGGTGTCCAGAAGTTTTAATTTTAAGATTTATTTTTATTGTTTTTGACAGAGAGAGAGATACAGAGGCAGAGAGAAGGGGGAGGGCCCCGAACAGTCTCCATAGTTGTACATCATTGGTTTTCCACATAGTTTCATTCCACAGGTGGGAGCGAGGCTGCATAGAGCAGGAACTGGGCAGGGGTCTTCACCCTGGTGAGAACTGAACTGGGGGCACTCCCCAGCTCAGCACATGGGTCCACACAGGCCGGGGCCGGGATTCGATCCTCGGTCCCTGGGGCTGCAAAGTGAGCGCTTAACACACTGAGCCATCCCGGCCTCCCCAGAAGTTTTAATTTTAATGAAGTCACATTTAACAATATTTTCCTTTTTAGATTTGTGGCTGTGTGTGTGTGTTTATAAGAGAGAGAAAGGGAACATTTCAAAAAATTCTGTCGTATTTAAAATACAAATCTTCCTAAGAATTTTAAAGTTTTCCTTTTTCCTGTTTTGGTCTTTGAAAGAAGTTTATTTTTTCTAAAAAATACATTGCGAGATAGGGATATAATTTTTTTTTCTTCTCTCTTCCCCATATGGACAATTGGTTGTAACAGCATCATTTATTGGAAAGGTCATCCCTTGACTGTGGATCTGCAATGCTACCTCTGTTATTATGTCAAGTTTATATCACACATGGATATGTTTCTAGGCTTTCTTTTTTTTTTTTTTAAAGATTTATTTTATTGATTTTTGACAGAGAGACAGAGAGAAAGGGGAGGGCCCAGAGCAGTCTTCATAGTTGACATTAGTTTTCCATATACCGGTAGTTTCACTCCAAACGTGGGCACAGGGCTGCACAAGGCAGGAACTGGGCCGGGAACCTCCCACATAGGCCCCAGCAAGAACTAAACTGGGGGCACTCCCCAGTTCAGCATGTGGGTCTGCATGGGCCATGGCCGGGATTCGATCCTTGGTCCCTGGGGCTTCAAAGTGAGTGCTTAACTCGCTGAGCCATCCCAGCTGTCCCTGTTTCTAGGCTTTCTGTCCTGATATGGCAGACTCATTGTCCTTATGCCAGTTCCACACTGTCTTAATTGTTACAAATTTATAGAATGTCATGATAGCTGGTAGGAAAAAAATCTCATTATCCATCTTTTAATTCTGAAAAATTGCCTTGCTGAACTATATTTTCTAAATACTTTTTGATAACCTCATTTACATAGTTGCATGCTGTTCTGTTAGGACATACCATAATTCAGTTAACAAAAACCCTCTTTTTAACTCACTAGAAAAGGGAATAAATGGAAACTGACCTGGTGAGAGGCTAATTGAGAATTGATGGTCAGGAAAGCTCTGAGAAAATGTCATTTAAATTGATTCATGAAAGGTGAGAATAATTCAATGTGAGGAGCTGGTGAATTTGATGTAAAAAAGGAATACCATGTGTAAATGCAGGAGAAAGCTTCACATGTTCAAGGATCTGCAAGACCACTGTGGTTGGAATGTAGTGAGAAAGTGTGAGAGGGAAATAAGATGAGATTCTAAAGATAGCCTGGGGCCAAATTATGCAGAGTTTGGTGTGCTATTTTTGGAAATTTGGGTTTTAATCTGAGTAGAATGAGAAGCTACTGGAGGATTTTTAAGTAGAGTGACATGACCTTATTTATATTAAGGAAAAATCACTGGTTGTTATATGGAAATGGCTTGTGAAGGATAAGGTAGACTAGTTAGTTGTGTATTACAATAGACCAGGTGAGACATGATGGAGTCTTAGCATATGGTGGTGGCAATGGAGATAAAAAGAAGGAAATAGATATTTATAAGCTATTTAGAAGGTAAAATAATGGGGATGGTGATTTGGGGTATGAGAGGGCGTGAGTAAGTGGGTAGACCAGTAATGTCCAACATTTTGGCTTTCCTGGACCACATTGGAAGAACAATTTTCTAAGACCACACATAAAATACTAACATTAACCATAGCCGATGAGCTAAACAAAAGGTAGCAAAAAAATTTCCATAGTGTTTTAAGCATTTGTGTTGGGCCTCATTCAAAGCCATCCTGGGCCACACGTTGGACATACCTGGGATAGATGGTTTTGCCATCTGCTGGGATGGGAAGATTGGTGGAGGAATTACTTTAATCTAGATTGATTGTCGTCTAGGTCTGCCATAAAGCTAACATTGTAGGTTTCCCTTTGCCTCTTTCCTGTGTTGGATCTTTCATTTCTTTCTTTCGAGTGCACTCTTACTTTGATGGAGCATGCATTCCAATAGCCTCCTAAAGAAAGGGAGAGGAGGAGGAGTTTCAGTTTTTGATCCAAGTTGCAGATTACCTTTCCTTCAAATTTTGGAGGCCTTGATCTGTAATTGTGGAGGACCCCAACACACATATTGTTGTAGTTTAATGGATAACAGTGCTCTTTCTTCTCTGTGAGGATATTATAGATTAAAAAAAAAAAATTGAGGTACAATTGATTAATTATAGTTTAAAAAACACCATTTTTTTTTCTATACCTTACATTATCTCTGTTTGCTCTGTCTTTGATGTTGTAGGCTTTCCTCAAACTGATGATCTTTGCTGTCCATGTCTATTAAAGAGTGGGGTTCTAAAATGTGAATTGGAGCTCTTTGTGCAGAGGTGGGCTTGTTAACTACTGAGCCTCACTGTAGTAAGATCAGGTGGCAACCTGGCTTTTTATTCGGTCATTGTCAGATTCATTATCTGGAGATCTTCTCTTAGGCTTCAAAAAATAAAAGTGTTTAGATGGATGCATATATTCCTATGTCAGCAAAATTCCATTTATTGGGCCAAAGAGTATGTGAATTTTAAGACTTTTGATGTAAAGGGTGTCCCAAAATTCATGCAAGAAGTAATTTTGATAGAAAACACAGGTTTATAATTAAAAATTGTAAATTTTCATTGCTCAACAATGAAAACGCATTGTTCTTTCGTGTAGCGCTCTGTTTTTAATAACCCTGAACTGTCAGCTGTCATGCTGTCTTTTTTTTCGTTGGCAACACTTTACTGCACAAATGATGCAAAATTCAAATCTTGCGTGAATTTTGGGACACCCTTTATTTAATATGTTGGTATATTTATAAGTAAGGATATATAAATATACATATAATTATATTTTTTTCTAGAAATGTATTATCAGCAGTATATGATAGTGCCAGTTCCTCTACAGTTTTGATAATATCAGTATTATAAATTTTGTAAGATTATTTGCAAATTCAGCAGTGTGAGTGTGTTAAAATTACCAAATTAATGACATTTGTCTATTTTTCTGCTGGGGTATTTATCTTTTGCTTGTTGATTTGCAAAGCTTTGTATATGTTGTAAAGATTGATTAGGATGAAAATGAACAGGTTTGGAGATACCAACTTTTTTTAGCATCTAGAACCTTGCAGCTTTCAATAGTCATTAAAGATTGAACCTTGGTTGTCTTGAGCAGAGACGTAGCAATTCTCTGCAGAGGGCTGAAGAAACCTGCCTATCGAGGCCACTTCAGATTTTGTGCAGACTAGAGTAGGAGTTCTGTTGGAGGTTGGGGAGCTAATCTGATCAGTGAGTAGGTGGGGTTGTAGACATTACAGGGCAGAATTTTGCTAGGGTTCAGGATGCTTATCTAGGTACCAGGGCATCTAGAAACCCAGTGAACATGTGCTTGGTATTGATATTTTGAATGCTACTATCAACTCCAGGTTGTCTTTCAGGAATTATTTCTGGGCTTTTTTTTTTAACTAGAAGAAACAGTTCCCCCTATTACTCATGCCTCAACTCATACTCTTTTATACTCTTAGCGATTTAACTTGGGTAGTATAATATGGTTAATTAAACATTTCAAAGTGCTGTCACTTATTTTATATTTTGTACTTAGAATTTTTTTGGGAAAAGTCAAAGTGATGATATTGGCCTTGACCCAGTAACTTTGAAATCACTGATCTAGGCAACTTTTGCTAGGATCCCAGTCTTCCCACAGAGTCTGGGGTGGTAAGTGTTAGGATGAATCTGGGTCTGAAGTTTTAGGTAGTTGTGAATTTTGGGCTTTTCATGCCCTGCATTGACCTCATTTTAGGATGACTTCATTTGGTATGGAGGTTGGCGTAGGGGAGGAGGTGAAGGAAAGTAGCCAGTTTAATGTGTAAAGGAAAGGGGGTAGAATATTCGTTTAGTCTGTGCCTAACTCTGCCTCGCATTGTTCAAGGAAACAAAGACCCACTCCTACTATTATCTTTGTCCTCTCTATTCTGTGCAAAGTAGTATTTTTTTGACTAGTTTTGTTTCATTAGAACAAACATTTTTAGGGGAAACCGGGATGGCTCAGTGGGTTAAACGCTCACTTTGCAGCGCCAGGGACCCAGGATTGAATCCTGACCCCGGCACTTGCGGACCCACGTGCTGAACTGGGGAGTGCCCCCAGCTCAGTTCTCTCTCTGTCTCTGTATCTCTCTCTCTTTTTCTGTCACAAACAATAAAAAAACAAGCAAACAAACAAAAAAAACTGAAAAAAAAAAATGAAAGAACAAAAATTTTGTAAAGTTTTTTTAAGATTAGATAATAAGTGAGGCTCTTTTAGTACTTGTTATTAGGCACATACGGTATGTTTGTTTTAGGGCTCCAAATTAATTATTCCTACACCATCACTTACATGTTAAAGGACTTCTTATGCCCATGGAGAACAACTTCCTTTTTAGCATCCATGTTACTTGAATAATCTTGGTTTTTTTTTGGTGCCATGTTCTTGAGAAATAATTTTGTAATCTTCCTTTCCAGGGCCACATTTCCTGAGTAATTTGGTTATCTTTGTAATGGCATGTTATGAAAGTTGTGTTTCCCATTGACCTTGTTTCTCTTGACTTTGAAAAAATATATCCTTTTTATTTTCTGAGAAGGTTTTAATCTCAATCTTTGCTCTTACCAATTTATTGATAATAGATCTTGAATCAAGTGGAAGTTTGGGAGAACATTTTAATGTTCCAATGTTAAGTAGGTATAATGCACTCAGAACAATTTCTTTTCCCAGTCTATGACTGTTCTGTAATAAATAGCTCTTCTCTAATCTGTTTCACCCAATAGCCACTTACATTATTTTTAGTAAATTTAATACATTTATTAAAAAAAAAAATTGTCTCACTTGTTCAGAATCATTAAATATTTTCCCTTTACTCTTAGAATAAAATCCCAAAAGGCTTAATGATTAGCTACATGATTGGGCTCTTGTCTGCATTTTTAGTCTTATCTTATGTTGCTTTCCATATGTTGTGTGGTTCTTTTCCATAGCCTCACTCTCTCCATTTGCAGAAGGTTCTAAACCCCTTTTCAGCTTGGGGCTTTTGCTCATCTTTTTTTTCCTGGAGCATTCTATTCCTCCTGTTACCAATTTCCTTATATCTATAATGCTTCAGATTTAGCTTGAAAGTCACCGTTTCAGAGTTTCAGAGGGTTCCCCTAATCTCTATGTAAATTAGATCTCCTGCTGTTATTTTGTAACATCCTATTTCAGCACTTAGTACAGTTTGAAATTATGTTTGCTGATTATTTATTTAGTGCTGAGTTTTATACTAGACTTTTAACTCTGGGAGGGCACGTATCATGCCCATTTTGTTCAACACATGGTACAAAGTAGGCACTCAGTACGTACTTTTTGAAACTTCTGAGAAACTTTATTCTCAGTGGAATTGATCTCAGTGGCCTATCACTTGGAAGTATTGTGTGGCCTTCCACAATGTCAAGTTAGAATAGTATTTATTGATCAGTACTTAATGGTAAGTAGATCAAGAGTCAGTTTACAGAATAACAGGTATTATATGATTGTGATTGTGTGAAAAAATCTTCTATATATGTATTAATATACACATATATATATCTAAATATAGAGAGAGATTTGGGAAGATATTTAACAAACTCAATATAGTGGTTAAGTTAGGAACAGGAAGAGGTATGAGCATTGAAGGGGCACTTGATACTTTGTCTTATTAGCATTTTTTATAATGAAAAACTTTCTGTGTAATTTGTAAAAAAAAGTGAATATGGCTTAAAGTCAGTTTCTGCTGTAGGACCCATTGCAGGAAAACAGCAAAAGGGGAATTTTATATTGGTATTAGGAAAAAAGACAAAAATTGGGGTAGAAGACAAAAGAAGTGGACTGGAAGAAGAATGAAATTCCGAAGGAAAGAAAGCAGCCTTTTCACTTCTTTGTGCACTTACCAGTGTAGGTTTATCATTAGAACTCCTTGTGTAAGTATATAATTTATACTGTAGAAATGATAGACCGTTCTTTTTTTTTAAGGATTTATTTTATTGTTTTTGACAGAGACAGAGACAGAGAGAAGGGAAAGGGCCCAGAGCAATCTCCATAGTTGTGTGTTAATCAATTTTCGACATGGTATCGGTTCCACACAGGTGGGCGGGGGCTGCGCTGGCGGGAGCTGGGCTGGGGGTCTCCTGGAGCCTGGGCCGAACGAGGGTGGGGGTGGGGGTCTAAGAACTGAACTGGGGGCCTCCTGCATGGGAGGCACATCCCAGTTCAACAACCCAGTTTAAATGGGTCTGCACAGGCCGGAGCCAGATCCTCAGTCCCAGATCCTCGGTCCCTGGTGCTGCAAAGCAAGCTCTTAACTCTCTGAGCCATTCCTGCTTCCTGATAGAACTTTCAATAACATTCATGGGAAGAATATAAAATTGATTTTACTGTGAATCCTGTAGTGAACCTGACCAAGGCCAGCGATAGATTTGGATCTCTAAATAGACAATGTCTGTTCTGTTTTATATACCAGGGCTGCCTGGAAAAAGTCTAGCCATAAATGCCTCTATTTTTCATGTTAGATGGCTGGATACTTTATGGACTGTTCTTGTGTATCTTTTTCTATAAAGAAATGAGCAGTAAATTAATTGAGCATTTGTGGATAGCATAAAGTTGTTTTTTGTTTTTTTTCCACAGACTCTTTTCTTTCACTAAATCTGTGAGGAATTCTTTTTTTTTTTTTAAGATTTATTTATTGTTTTTGACAGAGAGAGAGAGATACAGAGTCAGAGACAGAGAGAAGGGGGAGGGCCCAGAACAGTCTCCATAGTTGCACATCATCAGTTTTTCCACATAGTTTCATTGCAGAGGTGGGCTTGGGGCTGCACAGGGCAGGAACTGGGCCGGGGTCTCGCCCCGGTGTAAACTGAACTGGAGGCACTCCCCAGTTCAGCATATGGGTCTGCACGGGCCGGGGCTGGGATTTGATCCTCGGTCCCCAGGGCTGCAAAGTGAGCACCTAACCCACTGAGCCGTCCCGGCTTCCCCAAGGAATGTTTTTAATAACTCCCTTTTTAAAAAGCTTTTTTACGTGCTTGAAGATATAAGTCTCAGAGAGGTTAAGAAACTCATTCAGGGTTACTTACTTGATAAGTGGTAGAGGCCAAGACTAGATCCCAGGTCTTTATCAGATCTTATGGTTGGCCTTTGTTTTTCCAAGAAAGCACTGGCTAGGAAAAGGTAGGAATCACATTAATATAGGTATTATGAAATGGGTTTTCCAGCCATCTACATCTATGATACATCTTTAGATATGAACATGAAAAAAATTACTGGATATGATTCGGATAGAAATTTGTTAGGTGGTTGAGGCTAAAACTTAAACAGTATGAATAATTCAGTATTAGAACTCATTCAGAAAAAGTCACTGTCTAAAATAGCAATATTTTCTAGGCAGTAGTTTACTACAAATGGGCTAGATCTCAGAGCTATAGATACTTCAACATGAGTTTGTAGATGTTTACAAGGTAAAGAGTATGGTATAGGAATGCAATTTAATAGTTGGTACTGGGGCAAAAATTAAATGCAAGTAGTTATTTTATTGTCTATCACTGGTTGACTCTGACCTAAATTCTTAGACTACCATTTTTTCCCCATTATTTGAGTTATTCAAGTGTTGGAAGCTTGAATGATGTTGCATAACTTAACTCAAAGTATGTAATGATTGGCATTGTGGAATAATTTCTTATAGTACTGCACTGTGTGTTTATTCAATATTTTCTAAGAATAGTACTTATATTTTTGTGTAATAATATCTTTAGAAATTGTATGTTATTGGTAGGTTTTTATAAATATATTTATTAAATCCATCTTTATATATCTATAGAAGAAATAAAATACTGTGTAAGTCAGAAAAGGATTCTGGGGACCAAAGTAGTTCAAATGGAGAACTGAGAGTTCAGGAAAATGGGTAAAAATGCAGAGATAACAGGTCTTTACGCACAAGTTCAAGATGCTACAGGCTATTACCATAAGTATGGAGCCCTGGAATTTAAAACTGAGTTACACTATCTTTAGACTTTCTGAAAAATTATATGACTGACTGCCATGGATTATATCAGCAGACATGTTGCAAAATTGGGTGACCCCTCCAAACTGGATCATCAAATTAGCTAATATCTTATAAAGAATGAATCCAAGAATACTTTGGAGCCGCATCTGAATGCAATGAAGTGTTACAAATTCTGAGCAAACAGATAATCTGATGATAAATTTTATGCAGTGAATTATATTGATATTATTGTCAACTTAGCAGAGATATCAAAAGAACCCTTGGAAAGGAATAAATTAATAGTGTTTGTTACTCCAGTGGGGAAAGCAAATTGAATAGGGAGATTATCTTCATTTCCAAAGACCTTCAAAATTTAAAGGATCTTTACAGGCATGTTTCTCAAATTGTCATTGGTGAAAGACCAGAATTTTAAAAAGTTTAAAAAAATTTCTGGTCTGTCAGCAACTGATATTTTTGTTAAATACAGTAGATAGAAATTAATTACTAGAAAAATGATATAAAAACATGAAATACATGGCTGCACTTTCTAATGTTAGATTCATCAGATCTAAACCTACTCTTACACATTGCTTTATAAGTTTCTAAATTCTTTTAATTTCTGTGCTTATCTTATTTGAATTAGTGACATCTAACTTTTGACTCCCCCAAAGCTTAACTACTAATAGCCTACTATTGACTGAAAGTCTTACCATACCATAAACAGTTGATTAATGCATATTTTATATGTATTATGTACTGTATTTTTACAGTAAAGTAAGCTAGAGGAAAGAAAATGTTATTAATAAAATCATAAGAAAATCATAAGAGAAAATATATTTACTGTACTGATTGAAAATAATCCACACAGTTCAAACCTGTGTTGTTCAAGGTCAAGTGTATATGAGGGAGGAACCGCCGCCCCCCTCAAAATCCCAGAATTTATAAAAAATTGTATGTTTATTTTTACATGTTTAAACTTCAGTCACCTTCAAATTCAAAGTACTCTCTGTTTGATGTGATACACCTGTCAAGATGCCTTTTCTAACTGTTCAAAACAGTTTTTGAACTCTTCAATTTTGATGCTTTTTAGTGCTTCTGCTGTTTTTTATTTCAGTTCTTCTACATTGGCAAAATGTTTCCCTTTGAGCAGTTTATTCATCCAGGGAAACAAAACAAAATTGCTGGGGTAAGATGGGGGAATACTGAGGTCATGCTGTTTTTAGGCAAAAACTGCTGAACACTCAGCACAGTGTGGGCAGGAGCGTTGTCATGCTGCACGTTTTTCGTGTAAATCACCAATTGTGAAATGGGCAAATAGGTATTAAAAGAGTCTCCAAAAAAAATTCACAGAAGGCGAACACAGTTTGTCACACCACCACCAGCTGGTACACTGATGCGGATGGGTTCCTAGAACACTCACCTAGCAAGGAAGCCTGTATTACAAGGGGCCCGCCCTCCAGAAGACAATTCTGTTTTTGGGGGTGTCCTCCCTGGTACAAACTGTATAAACTATAAAGCTCCAGAATTCAGAGACTAGGGAATACATTTATTTAGGACATATTTTGGTTCAGGGAATGAAAATGGTAGCCTAACAAGGCTAAAGGAATATTTTCATTGAACAAATTAAGTGTTTAGTATAGGGGAAGCCATGATGGCTCAGTGGATTGAGCACTGGCATTGCAACCCTAGGGTTCAAGGATTGAGTCCCAGTCCTGGTCCCAGTCCTGGTTCCAACCCTGGCCTGTTTGAACCCATATGCTGAACTGGGGTGTGCTTCTCACCCCAATTCAGTTCCCACCAAGGTGAGCTTCCCATGTGGGAGGCCCCCAGTTTGCAGGGGCAAGCCTCCCATGCGGGAGGCCCCACGCCTGGTTCCTGCTTGGCATAGCCCTGTTTCCACATGTGGAATGAAACTGTCGAAAACCGATGACGTACAACTATGGAGACTGCTCTGGGCTCTCCCCCTTCTCTCTGTCTCTCTCTCTGTCAACACAATAAAATAAACCTTAAAGTGTTTTGTATAAAAATTACTTTTATAAAATGACGTACATTAAAAATGTGTAGAAATAGTATGTAAGTTGACCTTGTCCCTGAAGATTTTTTATAAAATTTTTAATGTAAGCATTACCGGCATTCCTAGAGTGAGAATAGAATCAGTCTAGGACATTCATAAATTTGTTTTGACTTTGACATGACCTTGATGTGTGCTTGTCTTCTCCAGTTCCACTTGTTCACCTGCATTATTTATGCAGTAGTTATCAGGCGCTTTCTGTGGCAGTCGGTATGCTGCTGGGCACTAAGGGATTCAAGGTTTATTGCTCTCTATTTGATTACAGAACTTTCAACCTAGCAGATTATCTGTATTCTCGGATTTGCTCCTATTTAATGACAATAACAGCTAAATATCTTTTCTTCCCCTTGATGTAATTCTTCCCTTTGACCAGATCCACCTCATTCTAGAGTTCAATTGTTTTCCAGTGAACCTTCCTTGATTATCCCAGCTAAAAGTGCTCTCTCAACTTCTATTGTGCTTATTTTCTTTAACCACTAATTTGGCAATTAATCATGTTAATTGCTTTGTGACTTGTATCTATTGTAGTGTTGAATTGTTATTTAAATTGTGCCTTGTTTGACTTTCTTAAGTTTGATTTTTGTCTTCTGATTACAGTCAAGTTTCTTGAGAATAGAGACTCCCTTTCTTTAACTCTTATAGTAACAGTCTCTAAACTTTTTTGATTATGTACCTCAAATAATTTGATAAAAGTAAAAACGGATTCTTTTAAAGAAGAAGTGAAGATCATGAAAACAAATTGTTTCAAAATGATTTGCTATCATGAGAAAATGTGAATTTGCATATACATGTGGCTGTGTTGATCCAATAGAAAGTCTGAGTCAAATTACTGTGATTATTACTAAGTCCAGACATAGTACATATTTAAAGCAGTGGTTCACACACTTTGTGTGTCAGAGTCACCTGAAGGACTTGCTAAAACTAGATAGCATGGAACATATTCTTACATATTAATAAATATCAAAACATGAATATCTGTATTACTACTGTCTAGATCAAGAAATAAAATGTTGGGGTTGCCAGGATGGCTCATGAGTTGAGTGCTCGCTCACCTTGCAGCCTTGGGGTCTGAGGATTGAGTCCCAGCCCTGGCCTGTGCGGACCAATATGCTGAACTAGGGTGTGTTTCCCATGTGGAAGGCCCCCGGTTTGCCCAGGGCCTGCTTTCCATGTGGGAGGCCCATGGCTTGCAAGGGCATGTCTCCTATGTGGTAGGCCCCCTGGCTGGGTTCCTGCCCTGCATGGTCCCCCACCCACCTGTGGAATGAAACTATATTGAAAACTAAAAGATGTACAACTATGGAGACTGCTCTGGGCGTTCTCTCTTCTCTCTCTCTCTCTCTGTCTCTGTCAAAAACAATAAAAATAAATCTTAAAAAAAAAGAAAATGTTGGCAATACCCCAGAAACCCCCCACATGCCTTCCATTCGCTTCTTTCTCCATAGATAAGCCACTGTTCTGACTTTGTAGTCATCATTTTCCCGCTTTTCTATAATTTTTTCAGTACACAAATACTGTAGTTGTTTTCTAGTTTTGGACCTCAAACAAATGGAATCATACAGTATGTATTGTTTCATTCATCAGTATGTAGGATTCATCTGTGTTGTTATGTGTGTATAGTTTATGTCACTGCTCTTTATTTCTTTTTTTTTAAAGATTTATTTTAGACAGAGAGAGACAGAGATACAGGGGAGGGCCCAGAGCAGTGTTCGTAGTTGAACTTCATCAGTTTTGGACATGGTTTCGTTCCACACAGGTGGGCAGGGTCCACGCAGGGTGGGAACTGTGCTGGGGGCCTCCAGCATGGGAGGCACACTGCAATTCAGCACATTGGTCTGCACAGGCTGGGACCAGGATTCGATCCTCAGTCCCCAGGGCTGCAAAGCAAGCACTTGACCCACTGAGCCATCCCAGCTTCCCTTATATTTCATTTTATGATTATATCCCATTTTATCTCCCTATCCTGTGGCTGATGGGCATTTGGATATTCAGTTTGAAATTACATTTTAATTGTTCATTTTGGGGCTATTTATAAGAATGCTGCCGCTGTTAACATTTTTAGACTTTGCCTTTCAGGTTCCAGATCAACCTAAGGAGCACTGACATCTTCTCATTATATGTATCATTTAATCTATGAACATACCTGTTTTTATTAATTTTTTTTATTTTCTTCTTAAAAATGACTTCTACTGTATATAGAGATCTTGCACATGTTTTGTGACACTTATTTATTTATTTATTTGTTTTAAAGATTTATTTATTGTTTTTGACAGAGAGAGAGATACAGAGACAGAGACAGAGAGAAGGGGGGCGGCCCATAACAGTCTCCATAGTTGCACATCATCGGTTTTCCCACATAGTTTCATTCCACAGGTGGGCAGGGCTGCACAGGGCAGGAACTGGGCTGGGGTCTCACCCCAGTGAGAACTGAACTGGGGGCACTCCCCAGTTCAGCATATGGGTCTGCATGGGCCGGGGCCAGGATTCGATCCTCGGTCCCCAGGGCTGCAAAGTGAGCGCCTAACCCACTGAGCCATCCCGGCTTCCCCTGACACTTATTTCAATATATTTGATTAATGCTATTTTCAATGGTATTTTTCTAAAAGTTTTTATTTTTCAACTGATTGTCGATGGCATGTAGATATATACCTATACAGTATTCAGTTGATTTTTGCGAATTTTCTTTGTCTAGCAACTTTGCTAAACTCATTATTTCCAATATGCATATGAAGACTTAAAAAGTTTTCTACATGCACAGTCATATTATCTGCGAATAAGGTATAGTTTTATTTCTTCCTATCCAATATTTATACCTTATTTCCCATGCTACTTTTATTTGCTAGGACCTCCATTACAATGTTGAATAAAAGTGGTAAGTGCAGGTAGGCATCCTTGTCTCATTTCTATCTCAAAGGGAAAAATTTAACATTTTGTTACTTAATGTGGTATTACTGTAGGCTTTTTGTAGATAGCCTTTATCATATTAAGGAAGTTACTTTTTTGGGGAGGGGGTAATGCTTAGGTAGCTCAGTGGTTGAGTGCTTGCCTCACAATAGCGAGGTCTGGGGTTTGATTCCCGACCCGGACCCATGCAAACCGATGTGCTAAACTGTGGCACAACTGGTAACTGCTGGAATGGCTGTGTGCAGGAGGCCCCTGGCTCTGTTACCGCCCTGTATAGCCCCACGTCCACCTGTGTGGAATGAAACCATGCCACAACTAATGATGTGAAGTAATGGAGACTGTTCTGGGTCCTCTTTCCTTCTCTCTCTCTCTCTTTCTCACCTTTTATTAAACAAGAAAATAAAGAAGTTACTTTTTAATTCTCATTTGAAAGAATTTTAAAAATCATGAATGGGTGTTTAATTTTCTCAGACACTTATCTTGTACTTATTGAGATAATGCTATTAATTTATTTTTATGTTAAGATTTTCCCCTCCTAGTTAACTATTAAAAATAGTATTCGAGCCATCATTCCTACTGAAATTATATTTAATTTAAACTACATTTTTGTTATAAGAAACACCTACTAACATTTAAAAATACTCCCTACCCTAGATTTGAAGTCTGTCATCTATAAATGGAGGTATAGCATAGAAACTGGGAGTAACAGTTGATGCCACAGGAACTGGCAAACACATTTAAAAAATATTTTATAATTTTGAAAACATTCTGGGCTGAGTCACTTATTTTGGTAATGGCATTTTGAAATCTTATGCTAAGAATTGAATCTATTATTTTCTAGTAGGGCCTAGAAATAGATTTCAGGAGAGTTATAGAGGATATATTTGGTATATCAGGAACATTATATGTCATCAAGTAGATGGTTCCATTCTCCTGGAGAATGTTGTAAAAAAATCTATTTAAGTGGAATTTTGTTCCCCCCCCACTTCCCCCCCCAACTTTAATTCATGAGTCTCCTCGTAGAATTACCTAAATTTGACCTAATTGGTTTTGTTGTAGTCAACTAGTTGGGCTGTAACTCCCTTCTAAGGCTGAGGGGTAAAATTCTGGGAATCAGGAGTTCAAATGCCTTTGTAGATAAAATGCCCACTTTATAAATTATTTAGATAGCTGTTAATATAGTCTGTGTCAGTCTTCTAGTTTCTTTACTGCTGCATTTCAGTCTAGAAATCACAATTTTGAAACTGATGTGGTCTCAGTGAAATTACTGACGATAGGTTTAATTCAGAGAGAATAATTCTATAAAATGAAAATATGAATATCACTTAACAATTCACTGTAATTTGTGGCTTAATAGTTATTCAGGCAATTATTGGTCTTTGACCCTACTTCATTTCACAGTCACCTGTTATTTTAGGTTGCCAAAGCTGAAGACTTCCTTCTCAGCTGATGTTGAATAATATTGTTAGTTAAGCACAAACGTCATTATCAAGAAAACAGGAAGCTGTAGCAGAACATGTCAAATGGTAAATTAATGGTCAGGGTAAAAGGAAACTGACGTAGACTCAGGGAAGGAACCTTGAAATCATCTGCTTTGTTCTTTTTAGATGGCTTGAAGAATAGATACGGTTTAAATCATCATTTTTTCCCCCAGAAGATACATCAAATAATAGGTTTAGCATTAAGTTAGAAAGCATATAGTTTACATTGTCTTAAAAATGCTAACATTTTAAAGATTCTATAATATCTTAAAGCTGTGTTAAACCATATTCTTGGCTTATTTATGTAAACTGTGGTGAAATTGGCAGCTTTTCCTTATAGTGATACTTTAATAATTTGAGTCAGATCTCTATAAATAGGAACAAGTAATAATTTAAAGAGGATTCAACCCCAAATTTACCTTTTACTATTTATTTAAAGAGTTTGCTAAATAAATTAATAGTGCCAGTATTATAGAGCTTATTTGTTATGAAAGCCTTGTTCCCTCTTTGCATCATTGATTTACAATCATGTATATCATTCTTATTACTGATAAATCATTTTCTTTGTGTGAAAACATGTGTGATAGAACACTTTTTGGCAATGTTTTGCCAGCTTTTTCTTTTCATTATTATAAGTACTTAATAAAATATCATTTGTTTTTTTAAAGATTTATTTTTTATTGTTTTTGACAGAAAGAGAGAGACAGAGACAGACAGAGACAGAGAGAAGGGGGAGGGCCCAGAGCAGTCTCCATAGTTGTATGTTATTAGTTTTCTACTTACTTTTCATTCCACAGGTGGGCATGGGGCTGTGCAGGGCAGGAACTGGACAGGGGCCTCCTGCATGGGAGGCATGCACCAGTGAGAGCTGAACTGGGGGCATATCCCAGTTCAACATATGGGTCTGCATGGGCCAGGGCTGGGACTGGATCCCTGGCCCCGAGGGCTGCAAGATGAGTGCTCAACCCGCTGAGCCATCCCGGTATCCCCAAAATATCATTTGTTGAAAAAACTTATAATTCACATTTTTCACTAGGTTTCCCCTTTAATTATTGAGAGATGACTTAGTATGGTGGTTAAGAAAATGGGCCCTGGAGCCAGATGTCCTTGGTTTGGGTCCAGCTCTGTCACTTACCAGCAAGTTATATATCTTCTATGTGTCTCAGTTTCCTCATCTGTTAAATAGAGGTCATAATAGCACCTAACTCTGAAGGTTCCTGTGGGCTTAGTTTCATCTAATTAAAGAATTTAGGGAAGCCGGGATGGCTCAGTGGGTTAAGCGCTCACTTCGCAGCCCCAGGGACCGAGGATTGAATCCCGGCCCCTGCCTGTGTGGACCCATATGCTGAACTGGGGAGTTCCCCCAGTTCAGTTCTCACCAGGGTGAAGACCCCAGCCCAGTTCCTGCCCTGTGCAGCCCCACTCCCACCTGTGGAATGAAACTATGTGGAAAAACAAATGATGTGCAACTATGGAGACTGTTCTGGGCCCTCCCCTTCTCTCTGTCTCTGTCTTTGTATCTCTCTGTCAAAAACAAACAAACAAAAAAATCTTTGAAGAATTTAGAGTAGTGCCTGCTATGTAGTAAATGCCCAACAAATATTATCTGTTGTTGTTATTATTATTAAGTGTAATTTTAGGTAATGACTTTAAATTTTGGGTCACATGTACAGCTCTTCAAAGAGATGATCTTCCACAAATAATCACACTTTTACCTTTCTCAGAAGTGAGGATGATAGCATCTTCCAAATTCCAGTTAAATCATCAGTTTTTGTCATGAAAAATGTACAGACTAGGGACAAGGTTTATGCATTCGTTCAGCACACCTTCATCTCTGTTCATAATTGTTGGAGTATCCACATGCTAGAAGCTGGAGATTTAAAGATGCCTTGGCTCTATTTTCTTGTAAGATTTGGTTATCCTCTCACATTTTATACTCCTAATTAATTTCCTTCACGCTAAACTTGCTCCTCTCCTAGTTGGCGTAAATCTTCTTCATCACCACGGCTGCTCCCTACTCTATCAGCTTTCTTGCCTGAAATGTACACCTATCTGGTCTCCCCATTTCCGTTTTACCATTTTACAGTCTCTTTTTCCCAAATAGTACACAGGGTGCTATTCTAAAAGTACAGACTCAGGTAATATTGGTCTTAAAACTCTCCTTCATGCTTGGAATAAAACTGAATTAATTGCCACCACCTACAAGGCTCAGTCTGCAGTTACATTCCTTGCTTACTCCTGTCCTAATGTTTTGCTATTCTCTTCCTCATTTACTCGGCTCTGGCTGCATTGCCCAGACCTGTCAAGAGTTCTTCCCCCAGTGATATCAAACTTGATCCTGCCTTCATGCCTTTACATCAGCTGTTTCCTCTGACTGGAATGCTCTTCCCCCAAATTTTGTGTGGTTGGCATATTCATGTTATTCAAGTTTCGGTTTTCACCTCTTCCAGCAGTCTTCCCCAATCTTCCAATGTAATGTATCTCCTGTTGTATTGCAGCATGCTGTTTTATTTTCTTCAGAACATTTAGCAATCTAAAACCATCTCTATGTATTTGTCTCATGTATGGTCGTTTCTACCCTTGCCAGAATTTAAGTTCCATGAGACTGTACATCTTGTCTGTCTTGTTTACCTTGTATTCTTAACACATAGAACAGTGCTCAATAAATCTTATCAAAGTGAAAAAAATCAGTGAATGAATCACTCAGATGGAGAAATGTACTTTTTCACACTGTGAAGTGGCTGGAACCAGCCATTCACATGGTAAGGTAGGAAGGTCAAGGGGCACAGCACAAAAACACTTTCCCAGTTTTGGATAAAGCCTAAAGTGAATAATATAAAATGTGGCCCAACAGTGAATGTAACAAGTCAGAAACTAATTTTCCATTGAAGAAGGAGGACTTATTCAAACAAACTAGAATCAGATTAATCCTGAGGATTTCCTGTACTACTAGTAACTTTAGTCATTAAGCTATGTAGATAGATAAAATTATCTTCAATCATCAAAAGATACTTGATTATGAATGGTGATTTTCAAAAATCATTTAAAAGTGTTGTTGGTTGAGTGTAAGAAAAATCCTTAAGTATTGCTTGTAGGGTCATTTCTGTCATTAGATGATACTTTTTATTTTGTAATGCTATAATTTTATGTGTTTTTCACAAATGTTTACAAAAAACTAGTGTTCTGTGGGCTAAAAAAGATTATATTTATAAAGCAAGTATTTTACTTAGTAAAATGTACCCTGAAGAATTTCTTATGTTGAAAGGAAAAAGAGAATGTGTTCTTAAAGCCTGTGAAAAATTAAAATATGTTAGTATGTAATTACTAGCCCAACTTTGTTGTATAGTTTATAAACTGGTGTTTTCTTTGTTCCCTAAAGATAGAGGAAACCAACCTAGTGATTTATGTTTAAATGCATTTGTGTTTAAAGTTTTTGTCTGATTCTTTTCTCTTTCATATTCAAATAGTTTTGGGAAAAAGTAATAATAAGAGGAGGGAGGTGGGGAACCAAATATATCGTGATGGAAAGAAAGCTGACTGAGTGGTGAACACATAATGTAACACAGATGAAGCACTGTGGAATTGTACACCTGGAACCTATGTAATTTTTGCTAACCAGTGTCACCCCAATACATTTAACAATAAAAAAGTCATTAAAAATTAATAGTAAATCTATTATGAGGTCTGGGTTAGATTTTTTTTTAAAGCTAATAATTCTCAAATTTATTTTCATGTGACTGTTGCCCTTCAAAGTAGTCGTCTAGGGAAGTTGTACATTTATTCCAACCAATGTTTTCATTCTTTAAACAACTTTTGTCAGTTCTTTTTCAGAAATGTTTCATAGCAAGTTTCAGAATTATGACAGAAAATTAGCTTTCTTGCTTTATAAATTTAAAAACCTCACTTTTAAAAACTAAATGAAGAGGAAGCCGGATGGCTCAATGGGTTGGGCGCTCGCTTTGCAGTGCTGGGGACCGGGGATCAAGTTCTGGCTCCGGCCCATGTGGAACCATATGCTGAACTGGGGAGCTCCCCCATTTCAGTTCTCTCTCTGTCTCTGTATATCTCTCTTTCTCTCTGTCAAAAAAAATAAATAAATAAATAAAATAAAATAAATAAAACAAACAAAAAAAAACCTAAATGAAGACATACAACTTCCTCAATCCTCATATCAGTATTTTATTAATTTATGAAGCCAATACTGCTGTTACACAGTTGAAATTATGATTTGTAAGATCATGAAAGGTAATAGATTAAAAAAATAAACCAAGCTGTTGAGACCTAGGTTACTAACTTACTCCCCCGCCCCCCTTTAAATTTGCATTTTGTCGAGTGCATTACATTGTGCTGTCCTGCAGATGCACGTTGTGGGGTGCTAAAGCTAGAGGTAGTGCCTTACCTTCAGGGAAAGAGGAAAAAACCATCTGGTATCAGAAAAAGGCCCTAAGTAGGCTCTTCATAGTACTGAGTGAAAGCTAAGAGCCTCTGTTTGAAATATAACCCTAAAATACTCTCCTGCTTTCTTCCAGTTCTTGATGTCAATGATTGCAGACCTCTTTTGGATGATATACCTATTTTAAAAGAGGGATACACTTCTTTGAGAGAAATAGTTGAAATAGTTGTTAGAAGGCATATAAATTTTATTGTGAGATAAGTAAATTATTTATTTTAGGGCAGTTCTTATTGTCTTGGCCTCCATGACCATTAAGGACTTTTATTTTGTTCTATAAGCCAATGTTTTAATCTTTTGTTTATAGAGATCACTTTTTATTTACTTTAATAAATTTCATAAATATATGGGTTTAAAAAAAAAATCTTTTATTTTTCTCCTTTTAAAAGCTGCACATCATTGACTCCTGGACCCAACTGTGACCGATTTAAACTTCACATACCTTATGCTGGAGAGACATTAAAATGTAAGTAAATGATGGCTATTTTACTGAAAATGTAGATTATAGTGCCAATTATTAGGCTTTGTGCTTTAGTTTTTATTTCTGGTTGTTACATGTTATCTCCTAAGATACTGATCACGAGGATTTTCCACTTTTTAAAACAGTCTTTCAATCCTAATTCTATTCAGAGTAAGACAGTTGACAGGATACTTTGTGATCAAATAGGCATGTGTGCACATGTTGTTGCTTATGGCAGAGGTCAGAAATGCAAATAGTTACAAGGACCAGTTTGGTGACATGAACAATGGAAACAGGCTATGTGTGACAAATTGGTGTACACCTACCCCGTCTTGAAGGACAGCCTCTACTGATTCATTGAGAGAAGGTGGAAATCTGAATTTTTATATGAATTCTGTGGGTTTTAGATGTTGGCCACTTTTTCAACATTAAAAACATTATGCAGGCCAAACCAAATGTGTGTGGGCATTGGTTTGAGCTCTGACCACTGGTTTGTGACCTCAATGAACAGTATGCAAGGTCTACTGCTGGACTTAGTTCACAATACTTGTATAGCATCTGCTTAGGTTGCATCAGCCTTTGTCATTATTACCAGTGCTTAAGTGCTAGTCTAGAGCGGTAGACCTTTCAATTCAATCTCCACCTTGCTTTCTCCAGTTTTCCTTATGTCCTCTCCTTAATTTCAAATGTATAAATAAACGAAGCTGTAGATCTGTTATTCTGCGGGAACATTTGAGATCTTGCTCCCCATAGCATATGTTGTCAATTTGACTCAGGTGAACTTTTATAAAAATCCTCTACAGGTTTGGATGTTTATGTTGATGGCATATAGATAATTCCCTGTGGAGCTTTTATTTAAAATTCTCCCTATTCTTAGCTCCATGTCTAATTTTTGCCTCTTCTTATCCTGGTTGACTCCCAAGATTTTATGGCTTTACCAGGAAGATGGCTTCTTCCTCATCCAGTACTTCCTTCCTCACATTGCAGCTTGACCTTTCTCATCAAGTATTATACTCCTAATTATCTGCATTCTGCCTTCTAGGAATTTGTTGAAATATCTCATCTATAGATTGCTGTTCTCTCCTCTTCCTCTTCACTTTTCTGTTGTTTTGGATTTTTATTTTTCTGTTTCTTCACTGTCTAAAATTTAATGGGAGGATAGGTCTTTTCTTGACCATAGTAAAACAACTTTATCTAAAGTTTCTCATTAAATCCCACTAAAAACTCATGGTATATGGTTTAAACTATAATTTTTACCAAGACTGAATCAAAGTATTTGGAGCTTATAGTAATTTTATTTTGTAATATTAAACTCAATGAAGTTAGAGATGGAGAATGTTCTGTTTATTAATTATATCTTCAGTCTCTATCACAATATATTCAATTAAATTTTTGTTGAAGGAATGAAATGAATGCATTCATTAATTAATGAATGTTAATGTTCAGATTTTTTGTTGAAGTATAGTATTATAAAGAGTATGACATTCTGTTACTTGTATCAGTCTTTTGCCTACAGAAATTCAGTTTTTAGAAGTTATTTACTGTACAAGAATTCTTGTACAGTAAATAATTGTACAATAAATAATAGTAATTGGAACATTGTTCTTAACAATTCATAAAACAAAGGGCATATACCAGTAGTACTTTGTAGATTTAGAGTCTGCTTCAATTTTGTCTTTATATATTATATTTTACTCTGCCTTCTCAAAGCAGATTAATGAAAATAGCATGTAAACTAAATTTTATTTTTCAGAATATTTTATATATTAGAAAATAGTTCTTTCATTTGTGAATAAAAGAAATTTGATGCAGTTAATGAGAATTAAAGACAAAGGAGAGGGCATATTTCTAGTCATGAATTGAACTGATTTCTGCAAGAATTAATTTCCATATTTAAAATTAAGCAATTGAAATAAAAAAAGACTATAAGATTACATACAGTACATTAGGAATGATATTATTGTTTCCTCAGCTTTTTTAATATGAAGAGAGAACTCCTCAGTGTTGGGGCAGTGCAAGAGTTTCCAATGTATGTACCGGTAAGATTCTTATGGAAAATATGAGAGGATATCTGAATTAAAGAGAAGTCCTTGAATTTTATGATTGTAGAAGAGAGAACTGCTACTTACTTAAAGAGAATTGGGAAAGTGAATCTTCAATGATCAAGGTTGATTTAAATAAGATACATTTTAAGGTCTAGGATGGTGCCACTAAAATGAATGAAAGTTTACCAGTTTTAGCAAAAGTCACAGAGGAAGATCAATGAACTTCATATAAATGCATTTTTATAAAAATAGCCAACCTAATAACAATGTATAGCATTTAATTCTTTTTTTATTGTTAAATTTATTGGGGTGACATTGATTGATACCAATTACTTTGTTTCTAGGTGCACTTAATTCTTGAAGAAATTACAATGTTTATGTTTTTGAGTACCCTATTTATTTAAGGCAGAGAATAGATTATTTTGCTCATATTTTATTTTCAACCTCTTGTGAATTGCATGACAGTTAGAAGGGCTCAAGAAGTGTTTGTGGAATGAATGATGTTCATTCTTTGGATCTGGCAGTGAGGAAGTTTAATGAGGAAGTGACAACTGAAGTATTCTCAATATTACAAATTCATTGAATAACACTTTCTATAACTAAAGAAAGATTAGTGAAATGTTACGTTAAGCAAGTCTGTGGCTAGTAAATCATAGTTTGCTAACATTGGTTTCAAAGTTGAAATTACCTTTTAATAAAAATTTCTGTTTTTCATACTGACCATTTACTTTAATCAGGGACAGTTTGTTTATAAGAAACCCATTGTAACAAACATAAATTAAACTGTTTGTGAATTCTATGGTGCCCAAGGATGGGAAGTGTAGGCACTTCTTATAGGCACTACAACCAGGGACCAGAAAGATGGTAGACACCATAGTAGCAGCATTTGTGTCCTTGCTTGTCTGCCACTTTCTCCTGTATCTTATTCTATTGTCACTACAATTCACTTTATTATTACCCCCCCTCTTGATTTCTCTGTTTCTCCTTACATAGAGTAGAAATGGCTTCCTGAGACCCTTACGTGGTGACTCAGTTCAGGGCCACCCAAGGGTCTGATTGGCAGCTTGAGCTGGGTGTCCACTCATGATCCAGTCATATGGTCAAGAGTTCTGGGTCATGTATTATCAGCCTGGTTAACAGAGGCCAGTTTAGCACAGTGTCAACTTGGGCTCTGGCAGGTACCCAGAGAGGTGTGTATCTATTACACTGTCTCAGGAATTCTTTCTAAAGAACTTCCAAATAAAACTATAGACATTTTCCACTTTCTCTTTAACAGTAGAAGCAATACCATTGTTTATCATCTGAGAGGAATGATGAATATTTCAAAGCCATTTATGAAAGAGTGAGGAAGTCATTCCAAAGAATTATCTCCAAAGATTTTGAAGCTGAAAGACTTTGCTATAGTTAAAAGCCTTCATTCAGAGGAAAACTAAAAATAAATAAATGAATAATGAAAAGATTATGATTTGGATAATACATTCTCCTCACATTCTCAGAGGAGAAGTGTAAAGTTACTGTTCATTTGCAAGGCTTCGATAATACATCACTAAATTTAAATTTTTATTGTTTAGAATGATTACAGCAAAATGAAACCAATCTCAGGACTGCTATTTAAAGGGAATGAATGCACCATTTAATTCAATAGTGGTCAAACATACGGTATACAGAGATTTTTATAGACACATCACAAATAGTGTTTCAGAACTTCTGTTTTACTGAATTTTAAAATCAACTTTATATTTGATCCTATCTCAAGTGGTTTGGCTGCTACGTGTGCTCGTGCATGTGCATGCATGTGCTCATTAACACAGCACTTCCTGCATCTCAGGTCTATTACATATTCCTTTGTCTTAGCCAATCAACATAGTAAACTCAAAATGCTCTTTTTTTCCCTAGCTCTTTGTCCTCTAAAATCTAACTTATACAATGCTGTGTAGGGACATTCAAGGGCTTGACAATGATAGCTGAGCACCAAACTGGTAGCACCTGAAAGTCCCAGTGGTGTTGTGATGCTTGTTTCACCAGCTGAAAGAAATATTAAAGTTTTATTGAATTACTCTTTTCTAAAGAATTTTGCACTGTGTTTGGTTTATTATTGTTCCTTATATTTTGAATGTTGGCCAGTAGGTGCAAAAGCTGACTGCTGTGGCTATCAATAGCTGTTCGCAGTTTTATTGGGATGACTGTTATTTTAGGAAACATTTCTTGTATTATTTAAAATAAATAATCTTTTTGGCAAATGTGAACTGAATAATTGTTCTGCTTCAACCCTTTCTCCATTCTCTTTCTTAAATTAGTGTCTGAATCTCCGCTTAGCATTGAAGGCTGTCACAGCCTGCCAGTCCTGCCTCTCAGCCCCCTCCAGTTGGAGCTCAGCTGACAACAGTCCAAGTCAAAAGTCTATACAAGTGACTTGCTCACTGTACTTTTCAAATATCTTGCCTTTTCTGTTTCTGCTTTTGTTCATACTCTTTTGGCTTTAGTAGGATGGACCAAGGAAATAATAAAATAGCCTGTTTCATGATGCATTAGTTCTTCATTTGCACTCACAAATCTGCTCTAATAGATATGCTGCTCCCTAGGAGGCTCCAAGATCACCTTGCAAGGAAAGTAGGAGTTAACTATTTTCACTATGACTTGTAACAGTTGAGCTAAGTAAAAAATTGTACACTATGTCAACAGACTTAGTATTTTCATCATGCTGAGGGGCATTATAATTTTCCTTGGTAGTATAGTTCATTTTACTTTATTTTTATCTTTTCAAAGGATTCATTTACTTAAAGATTATCATCTAGCATTCAAGGTATTTATAGAGGCTGGTTAGGGAAGCAGGTCACCTTTGATTTAGTGAATGTTCTAAAAATACTAATTGAAAGGCAAGTACCGGTAAGAAGTGCTAATTTTGTGGATTAGACATCTCTTCCTTAGGTTTTGAGGATTCCTTTGTCCTGGTATTTCAGGATATTTTTTCTTGGAATTCATGGAATGTTAGAAAAAAATTTAAGACTAGCAATTAATATTAACTAAAATTTACAGAGTCAGCTTATAGTTATATAAACATATATAACTATTTTATAGAAAGTTAGGATTATTTTATACATGATCTCACTTAATCACACAGTAACTGTAGAATAAATTTGTATCCTACTTTTTTATATTAATTTTATTGAGGTATAATTTACATATAGTAAAAATACCTATTTTAAAAATGTGTACAGTTACATACATTTTGGCATCTGCAAATACCTATGTAATTATACCATAGTCAAAATATAGAACATTTTTATCCTCCAGATATAGAACGTTTCTTTCCCTCCATAACTCAGTCCCCTTCACCACCATCCCCCCAATCCTTGAACTTTATTGTCTCTCTGAAATTACCCATATTTTTTGCACTATAAGACGCACCTAGGTTTAGAGGAGGAAAACAAGAAAAAAAAATACTCTGAACCAAATGGTGTACTAATATATTTAATAAAATATAGCAGAATAACATTTCAACCATGTAAAGTCAACAGCGGTATTAAGAACCATCATCACTGTCATTAACAAACGAGGAGAGACTTAGGATTCAAGCACTTAATCTAGTTTTCTGGAAACCCCAAGAACTGACAGGTCAGGTAATACATATCACTGTCTGTGATGCAATATTCGCTCCATAAGATGCACAGACATTTCCACCCATTTTTGAGGGGAAAAAAGTGTGTCTCATGGAGCGAAAAATATGGTAATTATAAAACAGTTTTCCTATTTTAGATTTTCACATAAAGGGAATCATATACTATATAGTTTTTGGTGTATGGCTTCTTTCATTCAGTATATTATATTTTTGAGATTCATCCATGTTATTACTTATTCTGTACTTGGTTCCTTTTACTGTGGACTGGTATAACATTGTATGGATAGACCAGTTTTTTAAATTCATTCATCTATTAAAGGACATTTGAGTTGTTTCCAGTTTTTGGCTGTTATAAAAAAAGCTGCTGTTACATTCTTGTGCATGTCTTTTTGTGAAGATATGTTTTAATTTTTTTGAGTAAATACCTAGCAGTAGCATTGCTATGTTGTAAGTAAAGTGTATGTTTAACTTTACAAATATGTAATTGCTAAACTTGTTTTCCAAAGTGGTTGTACTATATTATGTTCCTCCTAGCAGTTTATGAGCAGTTTAGTTATTCGATATTCATGCCAATATTTGGTATTGTTGATCTTTTAAATTATAATCATTCTAGTGGATGTGTAGTGGTATCTCCCTGTGGTTTTAACTTTCATTTTCATGCTTATTGGCTATTTGTGTATCTTTTGTTGTAAAGTATCTGTTCAAATCTTTTGCTCAGTGTTTTGATTGGATTGTTAGTCTTTTTGTTGAGTTATAAGTGTTCTTTATATACGGTATAGGAAGAAGTTGTTTGATAGTTTGTCAATATTTTCTCCCGGTTTGTGGCTTCCCTTTTCATTTTCTTCATGGTATCTTTCTAAGAGCAGAAGTTTTTAATATTGATGAAGTACAATTTAATAATTTTAAAATTGTTTATGTATTTGGCTTCTTTTAGAAATCTGCCTACTTGAAGGTCTTAAGTATTTTCTCTTAGAAGTTTTATATTTTTATCTTGGACAGTTTTGTCTGTGATTCATTTTGAGTTAATTTTGACCATATATAGGTTAATTAACTATTTAAGTTGGGTCTTTTCTGGACTTACATTGTATTCCATTGATATATCTATCCTTATATGAATATAACACTGCTTTGATTACTGCAGTGTTATGATAAGTCTTTAAATCAAAAGTTTAAGTCCTACAACTTGTTTTACAAAGTTGTTTTGGCAATTCTAGATATTTTGTATCTCCATAGTAATTTTAGAATCAGTGTGCCAAATGTCTACAGAAATTCTGCTAGGATTGCATTGAATCTGGAGGTCAGTTTGCAGAGAATTAACATCTTAATAACATTGAGTCTTCTAGTAGATGAAAATGATAACCCCTTCATTTATTTAGGTCTTCTTTAATTTCTTTATGTATTTTTAATTTTTGGTGAACAGGTAAAAATTTTGTTAAATTCACATGTAGATAGTTCATATTTTTGATGCTAATTTGTAATGTAAATTAAAAAAAAAGCTTTTTGTCTATGTGTCTAATCTGTGAGGTCTGACAGTAAAGTTTGTGAACTCATCCTAGAAAAAGTGCTATAAAACTTCATTGCTGGGGAAGCTGGGATGGCTCAGTGGATTAGGCGCTCACTTTGCAGCGCCGGGGACCGGGGATCGAGTCCTGGCCCCGGCCCGTGTGGAACCATATATCGGTACTGAACTGGGAGCTCCCCCAGTTCAGTTCTCTCTCTGTCTCTGTATCTCTCTCTCTCTCTCTCTCTCTCTCTCTCTCTCTGTCAAAAATAAATAATTAATTAAAAAAAACCCAAAAAACAAAAAACCTCATTGCTGGATATCAATATGGTCACCTTTGAGATAGTCCCCCTGGGAATCTATGTGCTGATGCCAATGCCTCGTCCACCTTTCAAATCAATTTAGAATTCTTTTTTCCTGGAATGGTCATAAGAGCTATGGTTGTATTACCCTTGATGCCCTGAATGTCATTAAAATATCTTCCTTTCAATATTTCCTTTACCTTTGGGTAAAGAAAAAAGTCATGGGGGCCAGATCAGGTGGGTAAGGAGGATGTTTCAATACAGTTGTTTCTTTACTGGCTAAAAACAACCTCACAGACAGTGCCATGTGAGCTGGTGCATTGTTGTGATGCAAGAGCCATGAGTTGGTGAAAAGTTCAAGTCGTTTTCATCTAACTTTTCAGGCAGCCTTTTCAGCATTTCCGAATAGTCAACTTGGTTGACTATTTGTCCAGTTGGTACAAATTTATAATGAACAATCCCTCTGATATCAAAAAAGATTAGCCATCATAATTTTGACGCTTGATTTGGATTGATGGAACTGTTTAGAATTGGCTGACTTCCATTGTGCAATTTGACGCTTTGTTTCAGGGTTGTATTGATACATCCATGTTTCATCACCAGTGATAACATAACCCAAAATATTGTCTTACTTCTTCAAAAAGTCGTGGCAAACTTCGACTCTCCTTTGCTTTTGTTCATTGGGACCATTTATGCATACAACTATCTCATGCCGAGATTTTCAGTTCAGATTTTCCTGTTTCTAATGAGCAAAACTGACAAAAACATTGCAAAAATTGGTCAAAGTGTGTATCAAAATTGTGGTTGACTGTGAGAAGCATTGCAGACCACATAAAAACATTGATAGAGACTCATCTTGTTAAGCGAAATAAGTCTCTATCGATGTTTTTATGTGGTCTGCAATGCTTCTCACAGTCAGCCACAATTTTGATACACACTTTGACCAATTTTTGCAATGTTTTTGTCAGTTTCGCTCATTATTGGCCACCATTAAATATAATGTTGGCTGTGTATTTTTCACTGATGTCTTTTATCAGTTAGTTTCCTTCTATTCCTAGTTAGTTGAGAGTTTTTTCTTTTGTCTTAAAAATCAGGAATTTATGCTGAATTTTGGCAAATACTACATTGTTTTATCTATAGAGATGTTCTTGTGCGTGTGTTTTTTTTTTTTTTATATTGTTAAATTTAATGGGGTGACATTGGTTGGTAACAATCAGACAGTTTCCCAATGGACAACTCCACATCACATCACCCATGCATCGCATTATGTGCCCAGCTCCCAGAATCAGGTCCCCCTCCAACCC
>PVKE010009165.1:0-45576 GCA_004027555.1 Craseonycteris thonglongyai | reverse complement strand
GAGAGAGAGAGAGAGAGAGAGAGAGAGAGAGAGAGAGAGAGAGAGAGAGAAGGGGGGAGGGCCCAGAGCAGTCTCCATAGTTGTATATGAGTAGTTGTGACATGGTTTTATTCCACATGTGGGGATGTGGGGCCACGTGGGGCAGGAACCAAACTGGGGGCCTCCTGTATGGGAAACAAGAAACCCTGCTGCGGAACCATCCCAGTGGGGACCAGTTGCATTGCAGTTCAGCATGTAGGGTTGTCTGAGCAGGAGGCCGGGATTCTATCCCTGGGCCTCACAGTGACAAGGCAAGTGCTCAACCTGGTGAGCTATCCCGGTATCTCCAGTTTAGGGATTCTTAAGCTGGTGCCAAACATCATCTCTCTCTCTCTCTCTCTTTTCTCTCTGTATTTGTGAACACACACACGCATTATACACCCCACTTTAAGCTTCTATTTAACACAGTAATGTTGAGTCCCACATAGGAAGGCCTTATTTTAAGGGTAACTGCATATTTGTCACTCCCTCTATTTCCTGTAACTGTACCTATGGTAGCTCTTTTAGAAATTGTGCTGATGTTTATAATTATGAGACTTAGAAGATGCTGGAAAATTTTGAGACATGTCCTTTTGTGTGGCCTCAATGAAGTAAGATTTTATCTGAAGAGACTTTTCACTCAAAACTTCCATTCAAAGGGGAAGAGGAGAACACATTTACAATCCAGTCACCATCTGATCTTTGACAGAAATTGAGGGGTGCCCGGTGTGTCAGAGCAGTGAGTCCTTTGGAGAGCCATCCTGGCTATTGGGTTCCACTCTGGGGACAGGGAGGTCCATTTCCTTTGTCCTCCATGGACCCATCTCAGGAGGTTAATGGGGAAGGCATTCCTTCTGGGGTTTGGAACACTTGAGCAGTCTCTTTCTTATTGGTGCTAGTCACCCAGCGAGTTCCTTAGGAACTGAGAAAGCAGAGTTTTCCCTGTTGGTTGGTAAGCTGTCATCAGAGTTGAGCTTCTCTTCATCTCTTGAATCTACTTGTTTTCCTCTTTACAGCCTTTGCTCTTAGCAGGCTCCCATGTAGAATGGCAAAGATCCTCCAAGCCTCTTGAGGATTTCTGGTTCTGAACTTTCATGATGCCAGAGAAGAAAAAAGCCCTGCTCTCTCCCAAGTCTCTATACCAAACCACAAGGAAGGCTTTAATTGGCCCTTGTGGGCTATATGCCCATTTCTGAGCAATTCACTCTGGCCTGAGGGCTGACATGCTGCAGTAGGTAAGACTTCCTTACCCCTTTCGCAGGGCATTGGATGTCAGGGCAGCCCTACCTGAACCACTGAATCGATTGTCACTGGAGAGAAGGTTTCTATAGCAGAAGAGGAATGGAAGAGGTCTGGGAAGGCAAAAACAATACTCATGGGTACATTATGTGCTTGTTAAACACGGAGTCAACATTGTGGTTTCTCAAGGATGTTGATATTTCAGAAAATCTGTGACATGTGGGTGTGCCATTTACATTATAGTACAAAATGCTGTCAAATACTTATTATTTTTTATTAACCTACTCTTTCAGATGCTGTAGGTCTTAATCTCACTTTCTTTTTTGTTCTTCCTCTAAGAAAAAAATTTCACAGATGTTTGCATTCAGGCTTAAATTTCATTCATTGTGATGTTTTTTATAATGCTGCTTGGGAATTAGACTATCCTTCTTATGTGCTTTTCTATGATTTGGCAAAATCCATGAATTAATTTCTTGCTTTTGTTTTTCTTGCTATGGGAGAATTAAAAACAGAGAGGGGAAAAGTAATTTTATTAGACAAAGGCTACTGTTTTATTTTTATAAAGGATTTAAAAGCGTGCCAACTTAGGCCAACAATTCAGAGACAGCTCTACCTGATTTGTCTTACTGCTTTTGTTCCTTCTTTGACATTCCCATATCTAGCTGCCTTTTGGTATCATTTTCAGTTCTCTCCTCCTGCTCCTTTTCTTCATGGCTTCAGAGAATATCAATACCTATGTCTTGGGCAAGTACAATTAGGGCTCAACTCGCCCCCTCACCCCCTCTATCGCCATATCCCTTTTACCCTCCCAACAGTCAACTCAGGATCCCAAGAGAATTGTTTTCACATGGAATGGACATCTATGGGAGACCTGCTGCCCAAATTCCTAGAAACTATGGAGGTGTATGTATAAGCTGGACTATAATGTATGGGGTGGGGTGGGGTGGGGTTTGCACACTGTTGGAAGCAGAATAACACTAGACAATACCAGGAGATACCATCTTGTCCAAGACACTAGTGACCCCATGGAGATGCTACAGATCACCAAGACATCTGGTCCCCCATTTGACTAGCCCTTGTGAGTACCTAATATTTGTTAATTTTGCCTTCACTTATAGTCAGGAATTCTAGACCAAAGCTTGCTTAAAAACAATCAGTTTAGAGTACTAAATGGCACCCAAATTAATTCACTTAAGCCTCTTAAGCACCTAATGGGTTAAGTATAATTATTCTTATTTTATCAGAATGTATATTGAAGCTTAAAAGGAGTTGTATCACTTGATCAAGTCCATATAAAAACCACTAAATTATATTGACTTATGGCTGGCGATAAGAAAGGTCTCTCTCTCTCTCTCTCTCTCTCTCTCTCTCTCTCTCACACACACACACACACACACACACACACACACAGAAGCAGAGAGACAGAAAGACAAAGACAGAGGGACAGACAGACAGAGAGAGATGAGCAAGAGAGAGAAATTGAGATTTAAAGGAATTAGCTGACATAACTGTGGGTTTGGCAAGTACAAAATCTGTAGGACCATCCAGTAGGCTAGAAACATAGGTAGAATTTCTATATTATAATCTTGAGACAAAATTTCTTTTTCTCCAGAAAACTCCACTTTTTGTTCTTCAACTGATTGGATGAGGCTCACTCACATTATTGGGGGTAATTTCTGAGTTTTCTTTTCCTCTGTCAACTAATTTTAGAAAACTTTTCATGAGGCAATATGTCTGAGAAATGAGAAGGTGATGCAGCTGGAAGAGAGACCATAGGTCATTGGGCCACTTTCTCATGTCACTTCCTTGTGCCTTCAGGGCCTGCTAGAGCAGGATCTCATGTACACCACTTCCATTTGTTGGTGCAGTACTGCTGTGCATGCCCAACTGAATAGCTTAGTAGGTCTGACAACATCCAATTCATGATGGACAGCTTAGGTTGCATCATAACTCAGTGGCCCATTCTAAGAATTCAGTCTCTACTAAGGCTCAGTAGCTAGCAAAATGCTGTTCATCAAAAGGAGAGTAGTTATCTTCAGAGGATAGGAGATATTCACCCCCCCAATCCTACAGGTCTACACTGTGATTCACCCACAGCTACCAAGTGCTCTGAACAGACACTATCTATCTGCCCCTGATAATTCAGACACCCTGGGATCTGCTTGATTATCTGGCCCATTGACAGAGCAGCTTACCTGGTCATCTGAACGTGCTGGGGAGCCTTCTTTCTGAAAGCCAGCAGCTCATCAGGCTGCCAGTACATGGGCTGGAGGAACACATGCAAGGGAGGAATACACTGCCTCCAAAATCCAGTGGTCCCCTAGGCACTGTGCCTTTTTTAAGGTTGTAGGTTGAGCCAGGTGCAATGACTTATCCTTCACTTTAGAAAGGATATGCCATGACCCCCATGTCATTGAGCCCCTAGAAATGTCACTGAGATAAAAGGCCCCTGAATTTTTGTTGAATTTACTTCTCACCCACCGGCCTGTGTGGATCTTTCCAATGAGTCTCAAGTAGTTGCTACTCTTACTCAGTACATCCAATCATCAGAAAGTCATCAATGCAGTGGACCAGTGTGTTATCTTGTGGAAAGGAAAGGTGACTCAAGTCCCTAAATTATGACGTAGAGTTGGAAAGTTGATATACCCCTAAGGTTGGGAAGCCTTGCCAGCTGAAAGCAAACTGCTCTGGTTGTCTTTACTAACAGGTATGCAGAAAAAAGCATTTGCCAGATCAACAGCTGCATCCTAGGTATTAGGGAATGTGTACATTTGATCAAGCCATGAAACCACATCCAGAACAGCAGCTGCAAATGAGAGTCACCACCTGGTTAAGTTTATGATACTCCACGGTCATTCTCCAAGATCCATCTGTTTTCTGCACGAGCCAAGTAGGCAAGTTGGATAGGGATACACTGGGAATCAATCACCACCCCTGCATCTTTCAAATGCGTGTTGTTGGCACTAATCTCTGTAGTCCCTCCAGGAACACAGTATTTGTTTGGGTTTACAATTTTCCGAGGTACAGGCAGTTCTAGGTACTTTCCCCTGGAAATTTGTTACATTAGTAGCCCTCATTACCTAGGTTTGGTTTTCAGAAATCTCATCTTTGTGGTTACCGAATGCTAGGGTGTTTTGTTGTTGTTGTTGTTGTTTGTTTTTTTCAGGGAAGACTAAGAACTTCTGGGTTATTTATGTGTTGCTTGGGGTTGGAATTTGAATCTTTTTCTTTCCCCACACTATCTAGTGCAATTGGCAGTAACCAGCCAATCTCATTATACTTGTTTGACAAATATGTTCTAATGTGTCAAATACATGGTCACCAAGATCCTTGGTTCTTACAAGTATTTGATTTGGAATGTCTGGTGGTTATCTATTGCAATATCGTGCCATGGTCTATTGGTGCCCTCTTTACTACTGAAATAGTCATTGGTGTCTTCAAAATCTCATCAGATTAGAGAACCAATTCCAGAGACCCCAAATCCAATTCAGAAAATTTGTCCATAGGATTCTGTTTTTCAAGTTTCTATGTTACAGTCTTGAGGCAGAATTTCTCCTTTAGAAAACTTCACCTTTTTTTTTATTAAGGCTTTCAACTGATTTTTTTTTTATTAAGGCTTTCAACTGATTGGATGAGGCACACCCACATTATAGAGGGTTATCTCCTTTATTTATAGTCAACTGATTGTAAAAGTTAATCACATCTCTAAAATATCTTCATGGCAACATCTAGTGTTTGACCAACAACTGAGCAACATAGCCTAGCCAAGCTGACACATAAAATCATGTAATTCTTTCCATCATATATTTTGATATGGAAAGGATGCATCCTAGTTGTCATAGCTACAAAATGGAGGCACATTATTTAGCCTACACTGAATTTGGGGTGAAAAATGAACTTTAGGTGTTGAAGTTGGTTACTATGGCATACCTCATCCTATATGGACCAACTTAATCCTCTTGGTTGCATGTAACAGAACACTCTTAACTGTTTACAACCCCCCCCCCACCCAAAACAAACAACAGCAACAAAAAATCCCTGGGAGTCCAGAGGTGGCATCAATCATGGTATCAAAGACTTGGATTTTTTCTTCTACTGGTAGAGCAGTTGTAGTAGTAACTATTGTAGAAACGGACAATTGTGTCAGTTTTATGTAAGACTGAGTTTCTTCGTGGTTCAAGGTGGCTGACAGCAGCAATTGGCACTATGTGCACTGGGAAATACTCTATGCAGACTGAGTTAGACCAATCATTCTCAAACCTGAACACAAGTACACATTACAATCACCTAGGGATATGTTAAAACATGACCAATGTCCAAGCCATAGCCCTGAGCAATGAATTCATTGAATCTCTGGGGGATGGGAATGGCAGCACCAAGCTTCCCAAGTGAGTCTAATGAGCAGCCAGTAGGAAGAATCACTGTCCTGGACAGAGCAGTTGGAATTCCCTTTAGGAATCCTGGTAGAAAGGAGAAAAGGGGGAAGTAACAAATAATCCATTATATGGATTATAAGGGACATAGCACCCCTCTCTACTGTAAATTTGAGGCTTAAATTGCAATACTCCTGACACAGAAAATGTTGTGATTTAAATATTTATGATCATAGCAGAAACTTTCAAGAAGTTAGATTCTGATGGGGGAAGAGAAGATCTCACATGGGAGGAAGTTTTGGGTTAAAAGATGGGTAGGTGTGCTTGCTTTGACAGCACATACACTAAAAAGATGGGTAGGAGTACCCAATAGGTATTTTGCTATTCCATTGCTGTCCTGGTCCCAAATCTCACCTCTCACAGATTGATTTTAGGCACCTGGACTTTCACAGGTGTTCTTAGGTCCTTATGGTTCCCAACTTTCCTTTTGGGGGCTATTTTGGCACAGATGTATAGGAGGTAGGTAAAGAAATTCTGTTTTGTCTCTGTCTCTTATATTGGATTATGTGGTAGGTGTGATTCTTCAGTCTCTAATCCAACCAGCCAGCCCATAGTTATCACAATTCCTTTTGTCATTGCTCATTTAAGGCAGTGAGGATAATTTTTCAAGTGTATTGTGAGCAGGAAGTATAATAGACATGATGGTAAATGAGGAAAAGTAAGTCTGACCCATTAAGGACTTTAATATTTGGGGAAAGTCAAGTTTACTATTTTCTTAGGAAAAATACACAATGCACATAAACTTCCGTTTTTCCTTACTAACCAGTTCCCTCCCTCCCAGCCTCTCTCTCTTGCTTTCCCTGTCCATGCAAAGACGTTGCCTTGGAGATGTTCAAGGGGAGAGTGTGCTGCTTGTCTGAGGCTGTGACTTTCCAAAATATGTCCAGTGATGCCAGGCTAATGACATCAAATGCTTGGAAAATTTGGATTAACTTCTAGCCGCAGTCCATAGGTTCCTACTTCTCTGGTCTGTCTCCTGATTATTTCTACGTCTATGTCTGAGCCATTGTTTTTCTGAGCTCAAAATCTATGTTGTGTGAAGACTTCCTTTGTTTATTACCATGATTGCTCTGTCTCTCTAAACAGATTTTATCTTCTTAAAAGTAATGACAATGCAATTCAGTTATATATCCCCAACTCCTATTTGGAACATAAATTATGCTCAAAAAATATCTTCTTTAATGAGTGAATATCAGCAAGTTGATCATCAGCCAGTTAACAATCTGTATTGGGGAAGCTGGGATGGCTCAGTGGGTTAAGCGCTTGCTTTGCACCCCCAGGGACTGGGGATCGAATCCCAGCCCCGGCCAGTGTGGACCCATGTGCTGAACTGGGGAATTCCCCCAGTTCAGTTCTCTCTCTCTGTCAAAAAAAAAAAAAAAAAAGAAAGAAAAAAAAACCCAATAAAAATAAATCTTAAAAAAAAAATAAATTTTAGTGCTGGCAGAATAAGTTTTATAATCATAAAGAAGTACATTTTAACTTCAAAAGTCACTCAGCTATTTCCAATATAAGAACTAGGAATCTCTTTTATTGTACAAACACTCCACTTTTTACACAGGGTGTTCTGAGAAATCTTGTAATAAAATGCACTAATATAAAGCATGCCCCCATTTTCCCCTTGGAACTACATAGTAATTTAGGAGATTACATTCCTAAGCAAATGCTGGGCTTCAGATCAGAGCTCATGATTGACCACATGTCTTATAAGACATCATACAATAATAACAAATGAGTAAAATCATTGGAAACAGCAAAGGTATGTTTTTAATCGTATTAAATGGATTTAAAATATGCTATGGAGATTCATATTTTATAACGTATATGGCCATTTTGTTCACTTTATTAGAACTTAGAAAAATTGTTTGAAGATGATTGGAAATGGTCCAGCTAACTGCATTAAAAATGTTTGGGGTGATGTCTTTTACTCCACATAGAATGTTCTCTGAAGTAAGCAGAGGCATTCAAAACTATTCTACTGATTTCATAACTGCTTCAAACTTTGGAAAGGTTTTCATCCTGTGGATTTGCTACTGTTGAAGCTGCTGGTAATGATGATGGTGATGATTAAGATTTATTTTTTGCCTCACAGAAAACAACTTTCAAAACTAAGGGCTAACCAGATGCCTCCCTGCCACTCTCTCCTCCGGCCCCTGTTCATATACAACCTCAGCCTTTGAGTTGCTCAAGGGCTGATGTGTTCCTGCTCTGTAGTTGTGACTTCCCATGGCGTTGAAACGCCTCACAAGCAACTACAGGGCCATTCACAGAGATTCTTGAAGCGGAGCTTCAAAAACTCTCTTTGGAAACTGATGGGAACCCCGGAGGCTGCTATTTATGTTTGATTGCTACTGAACAATCTTTCTTAGGTAAGGGTATCAAGTAGCTCTGAATTGGTGGACTAGAGCCTATTCTTCAGTTGAAGGAAAATGATTTCAAGGTAGAAAAAAGAGAAGGTGGAATTTTCTATTACTTGCTTACTTGCTAGTAGCTCCCTAACCAAAATTTAAGTGCTTTAATGTTTAGACATGTGGGTAATACATTCCACTTTTCCCATCCCGCTCTGTCCTCTAAACAGACAGTAGTTAGTAATTAGTTATTGGCTTAACCAACTTCTTAACTCTGTTGAAAAACAAAATTCAACTGAGTAAATTTTAAAGATCTTATTTACTTTACTTCATGATTCATGAATTGGGCAGCATCCAATCTAGCAGATAGAAAGGAGCTCTGAGGAACTGTACAAAATAAAAAAGACTTATAGGCAGAAGGAAGCAGGAAGCACGAAATTTTATTAGGCAAAAAAAGTGGGTTGCTTACTTTAGGGGGAGTCAGGGGTCTATCAGGCAGGTTTCCTAACTAGTGCTGATCAGAACATTCCTGATTGACTGGATTAAGGTTTTATTTTGGAGAGAGCTGAAAGTATAATTAAATCTTAGTTTGGTGATGTGGGGCTTAGCCTAAGTGACTCCATTTCAGCTTGTCTTGTTTCTAACAACTCTATTAGGAAAAAATTGTAAAAATCTTTAAAATTACCATATATACCGTGGTATCTATATTTGTGGGTGTCTTCACTAGCTTACCCATTCCGATTATGATTCCTTTTCATTCTCTATGAGCAATTTTACAGCTCTTTAAGTTGTATAAAACTGATATTGGTGCAGATGATCCTTTTCATATTACAAATCTGTGTTGTATCTGTTGAAGTGCAACAGATTATTGCCTGTGGATAGAACACTTTTTGTGTTTATTTGTAAACTTACTTTAGCGGTCCTTTATTTCATATAATCATGTATTTCTCTTAAATCTCCTTTGACCAGTTGTGACATTGTATTGGCTCCCTCATTAATTAATGAGTTCAATAAAAATATCTTATGATTCCTATTTTTATCATATGAAAATTTATGATATTTTTATGATCATATGAAAATTATGGTAATTCTCCCTTTAAAAAATTATCTTCTAACAATTTGATCCTTGACTCATTCCCTAAAATAACTTCTTTCCTGGGGAGGCCAGGATGGCTCAGTGGATTGAGTTCTCACTTTGCAGCCCTGGGGACTGAAGATCAAATCCCAGCCCCGGCCCGTGCAGATCCATGTCCTGAGCTGGGGAGTTCCCCCAGTTCAGTTCTCACCAGGGCAAGACCCTGGCTCAGTTCCTGCCCTGTGCAGCCCTGCACCCACCTGTGGAATGGAGCTGTGTGGAGGGACTGATGGTGTGCAGCTGTGGAGACTGTTCTGGGCCCTCCCCCTTCTCTCTGTCTCTGTATCTCTCCCTCTCTCTGTCAAAAACAATAAAAATAAATCTTTAAAATAACTTCTTTCCTTCAGGAGGGGCAAGGCGAGGACTCTGATAGATCAACAAAATAATATTAGAGATTTATGAGTAGCACTAGTCTCATTTTCTAAACCTCCTATGTATAATTTCAATTGCATTTATGGTCACATCCCCTAATAATAACTAACTTCTAAATAATGCTTTACAGTTTACAAAATGTTTTCAGTTACTTGATTTGTAACTTACATAATAAGTTAACAAGACTTATTATAACTCTCACTATGCCAATGAGGAACTACAGAGGTTTTGCGTCCTGCCTGGCATCATGTGTATAAAAACTCAGATCTTCTGAGACAAATTTCTTGCTCTTTGCACTGTGCCACCACAGCACACCACACCACTTCTCTACGATTTCAAAGTGCCTCTTGAAAAATCAAAGTTAATTTAATTGTTTGAGACAATTGTAGAGTTAAGGATACTTTATTTGAATATGCCAATAATTTACAAATTTATATTTAGTTGCGGTTTGCAGGTTAACTTTATTTTTAACCACGTTAGTCAATTGATCTACAAAACTGTTGCTAGTGTGCTTTATAATAGTATCCATTTTCTTTCTTTTTTTTTTTTAAGATTTATTTATTTATTTATTTATTTATTTTTTGACGGGGAGAGAGAGAGAGAGAAAGAGAGAGAGACAGAGAGAAGGGGGAGGGCCCAGAGCAGTCTCCATAGTTGACAGCATTAGTTTTCCATATAGTTTCACTCCACAGGTGGGCAGAGGGCTGCGCAGGGCAGGAACTGGGCTGGGAGCCTCCTGCATAGGCCCCGGCAAGAACTGAACTGGGGGCACACCCCAGCTCAGCATATGGGTCCACCTGGGCCGGAGCTAGGATTAGATCCTCGGGCTCCAGGGCTGCAAAGTGAGCACTTAACCCTCTGAGCCATCCCAGCTTCCCAATAGTATCCATTTTCTGAAGGAAGAAAAGAAATTAACATTTATTAAACACCAGCAATGTGGCCAGTCTTTTTTTTTTTTTTAAGATGTATTTTTATTGTTTTTGACAGAGAGAGAGACAGAGACAGAGAGAAGGGGGAGGGCCCAGAACAGTCTTCATAGTTGCACATCATCGGTTTTTCCACATAGTTTCACTCCACAGGTGGGCGTGGGGCTGCACAGGGCAGGAACTGGGCTGGGGTCTCACCCCGGTGAGAACGGAACTGGGAGCACTCCCCAGTTCAGCATGTGGGTCCACGTGGGCCAGGGCTGGGACTTGATTCTCGGGCCCCAGAGCTGCAAAGTGAGCGCTTAACCCATGGAGCGATCCCAGCTTCCACTGGCCTGTCTTTTTAACCTATATTTTTTCATTTAACCTTAAAAAATAACCTTGTGTGGTAACTTCCATGTCCTCATTTTACTGTTAATGATAATAAATAATATAAACCATTGGTACTATTTATTGACCAGGCATATATTATCTGATGTATTTATCACAAGAATCCTATCAAGTTGGTTGCATAAGTGAGAATTGAATCATGGGAGCATGAAAAGTTCTCAAGGTCATATAGTTAGGATTTGGACTTTTGATAAAAGCTCATGTTCTAAACAGCTGTTTAGTGAGTCACAGCAACCAAGAACGTTGTTTGTTGGCAGTTTCCATTTTGTGTGGGGCTTTGCATTCAGAATTGTGAAGAATAAATGGGGCCTCTGGTCCTGGGTGTTTTGCAATCTAATAGTGACACAGGGTCAAGGGAATAGATGGAAGTCAAGTCAAGCAGACACAGATAAGGAGATTCTTGATAATGGCTAGAAGTTCAAGAATAATTTCTTTTCCGGGGATATGAAATCATTAGGGTAGAACTTCCTGTTTACTCTGAGTTCCCTAACTTTCTCCAATCTTCAGTCCAGGGTACATCTGTGATTCTGAAGAAAAGGAGAAAAGAGATTCTCCTCTGGTGTTTCTATAATTTGTTCCAAGACGAGCCCTTGTCAAAGCTTTGAGAAGTCAAGTGTTGCAAAAATGCACAACAGCCCGAAGGGCTTTTCCGGTACATTTGTCAGAGGGCCCCTAGGTGTTCCTTATGCCTCTCTGCTTCCTGGTGGGAAGGCATTTCAGTGCAGGGGCCTGACAAAACCTTCAGCTATGCTTGCTGGACCACCTCTCGTAGACGGTGAGAAACCAGGGAGGATGGGAGGTGTCGTGGATCTCAATTTCCAAGTGAACATTCACCTGGTCATCAACACTGGAAGAACGTGAAGGCCTGGGGGCCAGGCAGACTCCAGAATTATGGGATGTGTGTGAATTTTGGGAAGGAAGTGACCCGATCTCTCACTTAAGGAACCACTTGGAGTACACTAAAGACAAATCACAAAATATGTCCAGTGAGAAATGGTTCTTAGTCGAAGTCAGGAAAATGCGATATACATGGAATGTTTGGATATTAGGAATTCATTTGTCAAAGTTAGAGTTCCCATAGGTGCAAGGGTTGCTGGAGAAATTAGTTTCTCATAGAAGAATGTTTGCTGTCTGATAAGGTCTGAAGGTCTATGATTCTCTGTGTGCACTAACTATATGACCACTACCAAATTAGGAGTTTCTAGAAAACACTGATATGCAAAGTGACTGGTATAGGTGCTTTTATTTTCTTAGGCCATGACAACGTACTGTAGTATGGCCTAATACAGCTAATGTCACAAATGAAATGCATTTTGGGCATTGACGTACTCCCCTCACATGTTCTAACCTTCCCTTTTACACGAATCTATTATGTAAACCCTCGTACCCAGGGCTCACCCTCTCCTTTCTCTCCCATAACTGTGAAAAGACTTGTTCCAGTTGTTGAAAAAGACACAAAAGTTCCCATCTTTCATAATCCCTTAAGCTTCTTTTTCCAGAGAGGCACCAGGTGAGGTTGGAATGCAGATGACTTATCTTTTTGACCCTTTTCCTCTTTGGGCAATAGGATGTATTCTGTTGTCCAAACTTGCTTCCTTGGCCACACACGACATATTCTCCCAGGAGGCTGAGGAGATATTTTTTCCGTTAATGGTAGACTGTTAGGTTTCTTTTGTTTATAAATATGGGGTTTCAAGTTCTGTGAGGGAAATAACTTTCCATTTCTGCTTTTCTGTGGAATCGAGCATCTGTGTGCCCTCCTTAGTAAAGTTGCATCAACAAATGGGTCTGGAGGATGGTTTTACTTTCTCAAAAGCAAGGAAAAATGAAGTATTCTCGTCTTCTTCCAAGAAGGGGATATGAAAGTGTTCTCATGAAAAACCTCAAATAAATTGTTTCCTACTGAGATATGTGCCTGTGTTTGGAAAGAGACCTGGAACAACTGCTTACTGGGTCAGTTGCTTTGAAACCATAAACAACAGCTTAATTAATCTATCCTTTGGCTTACACATCACTGGAGGTAGAAGATCTTTCAATTTTTAAAACCTGTAACTGCTGATTCCCAAGGGACAGGAAACAACTAAGGGCACATGAACTACAAAATAATAATAATAATAATAGTAAATAAATAAAAATAAAATAAAGAAAAAGAATCACTTTTTTTTTCTACTCCTTTTAAATTGTAATCTTTATAATCCAGCAAATATTTGAATTGCTACTGTCTTACATGGTGTCCAGTTAGGAGAAAAGGATATGGGAGCAAACAAGAGGAAAGAGGAATGAAAAAGAAGATGGTGAGGGAGGAGGTCCAGTAGAGGACAAAAACAAAGTCTTTGAAGCTGTTATAAACGAAGACAGGGAGACACAGGTACCGATATAGCGGGGCAGAGACTTAGAAAGAAACTCTTTCACTCAGATAGAAAGACACACACACACACACACACACACCCCTCGAGAGAAATAAACATATGCATAAAACTTATAGAGATCCAGACACATGAATTAGAAGCGCACATATTTTAGAGCACATACATCGAGAGAGCTGGAGAGAAACAGAAGGTTATCAAAGTGGGAAACAAGGGCAGAAACAAGAAGCGATGTGTGGGATGTGCAAACGCCATTCATTGAGTGACTTCTTCACGTGCTGCCCTGGGCTCCTTGCAGTGTTTTTGTGAACACTGGTGTTGGATCTCGCCTCCAACACTTTTTAATTATGTGACGACAGGCCAGCTACTTAGCTTCTCTGAAGTTCAGTTATCCCATCTCTAAAATGGGGGTACTAATGCTTGCATTGCAAATTTGTCGTAAGAACTAAAAGAGATAATATTAATAAAGTGCCTTGCTCAGAGTCAGTGCGTATTAGATGATAAGTTATATTATTATTATAATTCATAACAACACCATGAAGGTGGTATTCTTCTTCTTTATACAATAAGGAAATGAAAATGCAGAACTTACTTTGCCCAAGCGACACAGTTATTGCACTGTGAGGCCAGCTCTACCTGGATTGAAGACCCATGCTCAGCTCACAGCATCATGGTTGAAATAGACCTCATTCTAAAATGCTGCTTTGGTGTGTACGCATGCATGTGTGCTAGTGTGTATTTGTGCCAGAGATGTGGTAATATCACCCTCTTTCTAAAGTCTAAAAACTGCTCAAAGTGCTCAGATTCTGTTATATCAAGTCTCTTGGACTCTATGTGAAATTTTTAGGCATCTCTTCTTCCTGTGTATCACTGGTGAAAAATTGTATTTTGCATCTATGTGAAGTGACTTTTCAGATCTTTGACCTTCTGAAGACAGTTGCCATAACCCATCTTGTTTTTCTATAAGCATAAGTGTGAATGTTATGTTCTCTGTGCTTTTCACACAAGATGACATTAAGCAAAGGCATCCAGAGAGCCCACACTTTAGAGGTTATTCTGATCCCAAACATCCTAAGGAGGAAGGGCTAATTCCACTTATAAAGTTGTATTTAATCTTGGTTGGACGTCATTCCTGAGGTGTCTCTAAGTGTAGTTCAGTCATCATGATACCAGTTTTCTTTTCCTAACTCCTAATGAAACCAAACCATACTTCCCAGGAACTTGTGTTGAGCTTATTTCTGTAGGACACTATCTACTAACTCAAAGCAAGACTTCTGTCTTTGTATCACCCAGACCAGGGAAGGTGTTGGTTACAGGCAGACACTACATGTTTCTTTGTTGAATACCTCCATTCCTTCTAGGACTCCCATTGGAACTACACTGTTCTTTGACCATGATTTTTACCTTTTTTTCCAACTGCATTTTGAGTAATTTATATTTATGTCTTATTTCAAGAGCAGGTCCTATGCTTATTTATCTTTATATCCACTTTGTGCCTCTGATACTACCCTGAAGGCCAGGGGAACACAATATACATTTTATATTTCTCTTTTTAATAAGCAGTGACTTTTCTCCTGTATTCTCTTTTAACTCAGAGAAAAGCCTCTTCAGAGGTTGATCTTTGTCTTTCTCAGAAATACTGAGTCTCTTTTCTGCGCGTGGGGCTCCTCTCCTGTCTGAGGCTCAAATCTAACACATTCATTCAATCACTTCATGTCAGCTTTTCCTTTTATGGACTCATTCTGAGGGAGCAATTATCCAGGACATGCACATGCGCCTCCTCATGGCTGAATCCTGCCCAGTGGGCACCCAGAGCTGACCCACTTAGTAAAGTCTTTGGATGTTTTTTCATTGCTATGTCAACTAAAAAACTTTTGTTTTATTCCCCCAACCTAAAATCTGCATTCTCACACCCTTTCTCTATCGGGTCTGCTCCGGGTGATGCATTTCCACATGAGCCTTCCTGGGGCTGTGCTGTCTCTGTGTGTCCTTTCCCAACAGGGCAAAGACTCAGGGCCTCTGCCTTCACGTGGAGGCCACCGAGGGGCCATGTGTGGAGGCCCACGGTGCTTTGTGTATCAGCCTCCCAAAGTGTAAGCTTTGCTTAACTACTCGAAGGCGTGGCTGTTTGGCATATCTCTGACAATCTTCACTTGTGGAGGGAAAACAAAGGAGTGAGGAAGAGGGTGGTCTTCTTACCTTGGGAACAGTGTCCTATGAATGGAGGGCCAGACCCTCTGTGACTTGTGCAGGTCAGCAGAGAAAATGTTGACTGAAATTTCTAGTATCCATAGACCTGCATCTCTGCAGGGTGAAGACCAAAGAGGAGGAGAGAAGCAAAAAAGCCCTCTGATAAGTGAGCTGCCAAGAGGTGGGCCCTGGTGGCAATAGCCAAACAACAGTCACCATCACGAGTGTCAACTTGTGGGTGACAGCTGCAGCCTTACAGCAGAGTCTGTTAAGCTGAGAAAGGCGGAGAAGGGAGAATTCAGCAGAAGTAAGAGAGAAGCGGCCCAGGAAGAGTTACTATAAACAGAGGCCCCAGAGAGCAGCGAGGAAGCCTTTCTGGGGGGCCTGCCTGGATGGAGGTCCCCATCTTCGTCAGGGCTGTTGGCTCACATTCATAATAGCTTTCAGAGTTTTCTAATTATTTTATGGTCCCTTTGAAATATCACCTTCCATTTGATCCAGGCCCAGCCAGTACATGAGAACGTGATTGTGATGTTCAGAGGCAGAAATACAGGCTTGCTGTCCAAATTCTCGGACTGTTTGCTGGCTCATGAAGTGGCATAGTCAGTGGGTGGTGCAGTGCAGGGTGATACGTGCTGGTGGTCCTTATTCTTGCAGGTGTGTGCAAAGCTACACAGAGTAAAATGCTGTGGAAATAACGTTTATTTGACATGGACCTCATGTCTGTGGGTTTCTACAGGCGAGGAAACCGGTGCCCAGGTAGTCACTTGACCACAGATCCTTCCCTCTCATCCTCCCTCTCCCCCTTCCTCTCTCACAAAAAATTCCTCTTTGTCCCCAGCCTCCTGTGAATCTAGGTGTGCACGTAAACCAAGACAGAGGTACACACAGACTTTCTTATTCTTACAAACCATCTTTTAGTGGAAATTATTTTAGAGCATAACGTGATAATAACTGTAAACGATGGCCCGTCCCACCCAAATTGCTTTTGTATCATAACCTAGTATAATTTTCTATCAACTGATGGGCACATTTAAATACACAAGATTGATAATAACAATAGTCAGAGGAGTAGAAACTCTCTGTGTTCCAAACCGCTGATATGGCACCACCATCTCCTTGAATCCTTACAGCAGACACAGGAAGAGGTACTACTGTTATCTCGTTCTGTGACCGAGGAGACGGAAGCTTCGAGTTGGTTAAGTACCAGGTGTAGGGTGACTCCACATTCAAACACGGGTTTTCCTGACTCCAGAAGCCCAGCTCTTCACTCCTGTCCAGACTCCCTGCCTTTCCTCAGCTTCCCCCCGAACACAGTTTTGCTTCACTGCGGGAACGCGCGCATTGCTTCCTCGGGCCCCTACCTGGAAGCACCTGCCTGCATTCCCAGGGGCCGACACCTTCCAACCAGGAGCCGTCCAGGCACCCCTCAAAGCATCGGTTCCTGTCTCCCCTCCGCTCCCGCACGGGTCCCAGCTACTCGGGCATCCCATCTCGCTGCGACCTCTTCGGCATCTTTCCCCTCCCGAGTTTGGCCTCTTTAGAAAAAACTTTTAGGTTAAAAAAAAAATTTTTTTTTTAAATTATTTTTATTCTTTTGGGCTGTTGCTTTGCCTGTTCCCAGGGTTTATGGATCTTTCCTAATCTGAGAAAGGCAGCTGGACCCTGGCAAGACTCCCTGGGGCTGTGCAGCATATTCCGTCACCCCCAGCCTGTATTTGCTGTGCGCCTCCTCACGCTGCTTTATATTTTTAGCTTATTTCTTTATTCCTCCTTTCTATCGTTTAAACAAATTTTATTAGGCCTCTCAAGTTATGACTTCTATGCCGAAAGCTTAGGTCAAGCTCTATTTTAATGTCGTATAAACACTTCAAGTATATTTTCAACTTGACAAAAATAGATTTTTCTTTCCCCCCTGTTCAATTAAACATTTCACCATAAAATATTTCCAACTTTAGAAAGGTTTAGAGAGAATAGCGTAAACACCTGAATACTTACCACCCAGCTTCATAAAATCTTAACATTTAGCCACTTACAACATGTTTTGTCCTGGGCGATTTTATTCCATTGATCTAGGCGTCTGTTTTTAGGCCAACAGCACACACACTGGCTTAATCACTACAGCTTTGTAATAGAATTTGAAGTCTGTTGGCCTCTCGATATGTGTCAACCCTGAAGCCTGCTTCAGGCTGAAGTTCCAGGGCAAGCAAAGGCCTCTGTGACAGACAGACTGGGGGTGTCTGTGTCCTGGGGGTGGTAAGGCTGCCAAGAGCGCTCGCTCCTATGGTTACAGTCTTGTGGGACCCAGGAATGAAAGCCTTTAGGCACCCTGAGACAGGCAGTCATGGGGTGTCCCCTGGGCAGCAGCCCCACAGACCAGTGCACCCAGCACGTGTAAACGCTCCTGCCCAGAGACACTAGCGCTCAGGAGAGCTTCAGCACTCTCACGAGAGGCGGCGTCCAGTCGGGAGCCAGGTGTGTCTAGTCCCCAGCCTGCCCCTCACTCAGGCTGCAGCCATGCGCAGAGGCTAGGCCTCCTTCCCAGAAAGACCGAGCTCCTGGGCCTGTGGCCTGTGGCCTGTGGCTGTGCCCTGGAGGTGGTGGTCACTGAAGACCCCTTCTGCTGCTGATTCGAGTCCTGTGGGACCTGCACGAGAAAGCACCCCCTGCCACCAGTCAGGCCACGGGAGGTGTGGCCGCAGGCAGTGGCAACACCCGAGGCAGCAGATGCACGTCAGGGCTCCCACCTGGGAGGTACTGGTGGTGTGGAGCGTGGCGGAAAACCTACATTTAAGGAAAAAAGACAGAAAAAGAGGGCGCCTCTGGGACAAGCAGCTTGCGGAGAGAGCGTGAAGATGGGGCCTGGCCGCCTCCAGCCCAGCGAGCACCCGGCAGGCCCCAAACGTGTCAGACCGGATGTCTGGCCCTCAGGCTGACGCGCGGGGGATGGACAGCTGGCCTGGCCCGCACAGCCAGAGCGCCCCTCCATCGAGGCTGCGCGGGGCCCAGGCCGGGTGGGTCCTTGTCCCCCTCCTCCCGGTCTTCACGTCGCTCCGGTCTGTGGGGCTTGTCTTTGGTTTTCCAAGCTAGACGTTTTGGGGGCTCGTCCCTCTGGTGCAGGCCGTAAAAGTTGGGGTGCCGAAAGTGGGGTTCAAACCCTATGCTGTTCAAGGAGCAGCTCCAGGTTGGAGTTTCCTCCAGAGGGTGGGCCGCACGCTGGGTTGGGGGTGAGGTGGGAGGAATTGAAGGCTTGTGGTGAGATTGTGAGGTTGTGTCCCAGCCTCTCTTCTACCTGTTTTCGTGTGAGTTCTCTTGTTCACTCAATTTGAAGGCGTGTAGGTGTCACCAGCCCATTTTAGAGCCCACCTCCCCCCACCCCCCCAGAGGAAGTTGCGCTATGTGTACTTGTAGATTTGGTGAGGAGGTGAGCTCAGCATCCTCATGTGGTCAGCTTGCACTGGGACACCCCCCACACCCACACCCCGTAGTGACTTTTAGCTCTTACGTTTGTCTGCACATGGATGCAGGAAAGCTGTCTCAGCTCCACACCGCTGTATACAAAGCACAAAAGCAGGCTTCTCCTCATACAGATCTGTTTAAGAGTGAAGAAAAAGACTTTTCCAGAAACTCTACCATATTTGTATCCAGAATTTTTTTTAAAAAGAAAAGCAACTCCTAATTCTGAAAATTGGTAGTCAAAGAAAATAATTTAGTGTGAGTCTTGTGTGAACTCCATTTTAGGATAACTAAATAGTCCTTGCAGATGAGTTTTATTTTTAATGAAGTAATTCAGTCTAATAAAGTGAGAGAAGTGATGAAATTTGAAAATCATCATTTTGTAATTTTTAATCAAATCATCCACCCAGGCAATGAAACTATCAAATGAAAGGCTGGGAAAAAAAAAATTAATAATAAGCAAGGTTGATAGGGAACTTTGCAGTGGAGGGATTAGGCTGCCACCACCTTTGTTATTATTATCAATTTTACCATCAGTAAAACATGGTGTGTTTCCTGATATAGTGCAAGGGAAGTATTAATATTTAGCATAACCTAGGAAGTATTCTTGCCAATAAAGTTGAACTTGAATTTAATCAAATCTCTCAAGCAAATTTCTGTGTATGGGGAATATAGAGGAGAGAGAAACAGGTTAAATGACACCAGGAGGAAGCAAAGAGATAGATCTAGATAAAATGTGGGACAGTCTGAAGGCCAACTGATTCAGTTCCTTTAACAAATGGTATGTGTGTGTGGGTGGGGGTGGGGAGGGAAGAGACTGCTCTTGATTAAAAGTAATTTAAGACACATTAAAACAAAACATAATATGTGGCTCTTGTTTGGATCCTGATTTGTAAAAGCCTAGTGTAAAAAGATGTTTTTGAGGTAATTGTTAGAAATTTAATACAAACTGCATATTTCAGATGATACCAACAATTATTGGTAACTTTATTAGATTTGATAATAGCATTATAGTTATGTAAGAAAATGTCCAATTTTAGAGGTGACTATTGAACTAAGGCTTTTGCTTTAGAACAGTAAAAACAATATCACAGATAAATTTGAGGCAGAGATAAATTTGAGTAAACTCTTCCCTGATCTCATTTTTCCCCTTTTTTCACCCAAAGCATCTACTATCTGAATTTGGTGTTTACTGTTTCCACCCATACTTGTTTCTGTTACTTTATGTATATGTATCTGTAAGTGATATATAATATTAGTTTTTATACCCTTGAACCTTGCATGAATGCAAGGTTCATGTATCATTCCATAACTTATTTTTAAAGTAACATTACCATTTTGGAATTTGTTCAAATATACAGATGTGGTCATTTGTTTCACTGCTTTATTATTTTTCATTATAAGAATAGTCCAAATTTATGAATTCAACTGTTGACTGATACTTGGGCTATTTTCAATTTGCCACTATCACTAGCAATGCAACCATTAACATTCTGACATGTTTCATTCTTCATGTTTACTAGGATTCTTGTAGAAGTAGATTTGATGAGTTGAAAGGTATGTATATTTTTATCTTTACCAAAAGTCGAAAGATTATCCTCCAAATGTGTAGCAATTTATATGCCCAGCACAGTTTATAAAAAATATATGAACCTCCACATGTTTGTCACTTGCGATTATCGGGTGTTAATAGAATTTTAATCACAATTATTTTGAGATTTTCTCACATAGAGACTTGGGCTTTCAGATGCAGTTCTCCAAATGAAAGCATGTTGAAGATAGGAAAAACAATACAAATTTATAAAACAAATACACAAACAAAGCGTATGTGTATCCCAACTTTCCTGGATCAAAGCATCAATGTACCTCAGAGTCATTCTAATCACAGCACCTTTCTAGTTCCTCAGCTTACATGGAAACATCCTGCAATCAGGGAGCTGTCGTGATTTAAACAACCCTTAGAGGAAAGAGCATTGGTCATCTATGATGGAAGACCAGAGATCACAGAACAGATGGAACTAATACCGTGTGTCAAGATGAAGAGCACAAACACCCAGCTTATAAATCTTGCTGGTCTCTCATCATAGTCATGGAGTAGGATGAGTGAAAGGCTGGGTTAGAAGCAGCTGGATATATGACTGATACATTCATGGTCCTGATTAACAATCACACGGAAGCTGCTCCATGTTTAGACTCATTTTATGGGACAACAGTGAAAGCCAAGAAGAGCAAAGAACTTTGAATAATTATTTTGAAAAAAACTATTAGGCAATATTTTTGACATATAAGAAATATGAAGAGTTATACAAGTATTCACAATTAAAACTAAGAAATAAAGCATTATTAACAGGGTTGAAACCACCCATGATGCAGACATGACAGCACAACTAGAGACTCTCATGAAGGGGAAGTCCAGAAATGCTTCAGAAAGTGGCAAAAACAATGGGATAAATGTGTGTGAAGCAGAGGTGGAGGGGGTGGGGTGGGGGGTGCGTGATATTTTGAGCAGGATTAATGACAATGCATCTTTTATTGTAATACATTTTTTAATTTAAACATTCACCATAGTTTTTGATCACACCTTCTATTCTGCCCATTCTGTCCCAAGGCCACTTAGAGATTCTAAGGACCAATAAATCCAAATTTCAGAACCCAGATCTGCATCTTCTCCTCGGATAAGGTTGTTGCCATGACTGGGAAGAAAGAAGAGGCACTTTCGGAGTCAAGTCAGACATGCTAATTCAAGAATAGTGGGGTTTGGATGACAAAGACAAGCTCTGAGAAGGGATAAAGTATCCAGACAGGACCAGATGCCAGAAGGCAGAGAGGGTCAGGCTCTCAAAGGAGTCACCAGGGTCAGTGAACATTTGTCAGAAAAGAACAAGGGAAAGGGAGTAAATGGGTAAAAAATTCTCTTTACCTCTTGACTGGGAAGGTGTATGTATAGAAGAGAGCTGATGAGAGTGAATTTGATCCTTAAGGATACAAGGTGCTGGATAAAAGTTCAGTTGGTATTGCATTTCCTTCTGTGAGGGGTCACTGAGGCAGGGAGCATCCAGACGTGTCCCAGAGAAAGGAAATGAATTCGCATGAGGCTGCCTGTCCCCTGTGATGAATGTAGGGTTTGAACACATCATTAACAGCACAAAGGGCAGAGAGACCGGTGGTGCCAAATGAAGCAGCTCTCAAAGAGCCATTGCCCAGCCGAGGTGCCTCATGAGAAGAAGAGTGGAGAGCCAAGGGGCAGCCTCAGGTCTTCGCCAGGGAAGGGAAAGGCACTGTGTACTTTTCTCCGGGATAGCTGAAGTATCACTACTTCCAGGCCAGGCTTAGGTAGAGGCTGGGGGGTGGCATCAGGCATCTGTGGATATGCAGCTCTGCAAATTCAGGTACAGCCAAGAGAAGGCATCCAAGGCACAGACCAAGAACCGTGCCAGGGCTCCCTGCAATGGGGACACAGGAATTGAATTTCCTTCCCAAAAGGAAACAGTTGCTGTGGGGTGGCCGAGAGGGTGGGGTGGAGCAGGTGGGAGCTGAACTAGCTTCACATCTAGGCTAAGTGTTTATCCCCAAGGTGGTGTGATGCCAAGGGCCCAAGGAAGACTCACTGCCTGAAACTTCCCATCCCTTAACTGGAGCCTAACATTCCTTCAAAGTGAGGCATAGACTTTCTTCTGTAATTAAAGCTAAGGCTTATGACTAAAGTAGCCCTGGGAGAGTTAAATTTATATTAAGGTTAGGCTCCAGGTCAGGGGTGTCCAATCTTTTGGCTTCCCTGGGCCACATTGAAGAATTGTCTTGGGACACATAAAATCCACTAACACTAGATATAGCTGATGCACTAAGGAAAAAAAAAAATCTCATAGTGTTTTAAGAAAGTTTACAAATTTGTGTTGGGCCTCCTTCAAAGCCATCCTGGGCCGCATGTGGCCCATGGGCCATGGGTTGGACAAGCTTTATTTAGATGTCTTCTGAAGAGCAATGTTGGAAGATGGCACCATTATAAGAGTCTGACGGGGAAAAGTGTACAGAAAAGGGAAGTGGGTGTCTGGCAGATTCCATAGTGCTTGGTAGCCAACCTGATGTTCTGGCTGGTTAGAGCTGCCAGATTTGGCAAAGCAAACAGACACATCAGGATGCCCAGTTAAGTCCATCTGGAATTCAAATTTAACTGAGTGTCCCATATTTTATCAGCAACCCCAAGCCAGTGGGAGTTCTCTCATTGCCCCTCACAAACCCATCCACTGTACTTGCCTTGTAGATTCTCTGAGCCTTCTCAGAGAACAGCTGGGGAGAAGGGTATGGAATGGAGAAAACAGAACCATGAGCTGGAGTGCGGAAGGTAAATTATTGAGGCCTAGAAAGGTAAATGCTGTGCATAATGCCTGGTACAGAACAGGCTGCTTGCTATAGGTATGTTGAGATTCTAAAAAATGTCAATAATACTACTACTAAATAATACGTACCGTATTTTTCACTCCATAAGATGCACCTGACCTGCCTGGACCCGCTCTCCTTCCATGCAGTCCCTGCTTTCTGATCTGGCTGCAGGCTTCCCCATGGCATCATTAAGGTCCCGAATGTGCACTCTTCTTTGCAGTATTCGCTCCATAAGACACACACACTTTTCCCTCCACTTTGGGGGGGGGGGGGGAGTGCGTCTTATGGAGTGAAAAATATGGTATATAGTGCTCACCACCCCCAGGCTCTCCCTTTAGTGAGCACTTCTGTGAAAAGCTGAGGTGGTGTGTAAGACATGGTACACGTGGCCTAAAATGGCACCTGAGCTAGTAGAAGGAGGAACTCATTAGACATTCCTTTTTAGTTAAGTGGACTCTTTAATTATTAATGTGCAGTCCTTCTTTTTGAGGGGTAAGCTGTCCTGGCCTCACCCTAGGCTGCCAGTCAACTCTTCAGCTTGTTCTTCTCTTACGAGCAAAGCCAGTTATGTTATAATTCTTCCCTGCCTCCCTTCTATCGCTGTTCCATCTCTGTACTTCAATGACATGTCATACCCCGTGTACCCAGGCCCCCCAACACTTTCAGAGTGCAAATACCTAAGTGCAGAGCAGTTCATCATGAAGAGAGTAAGGAGCTTTTGAAGTAAGTTGTTAATGTTTTTTCCAAATATAGACGAGGTTACACAGGAATTTGGATTATCCAGGATCCTCCTCGCCTCTGTTCGCAGAGAGCCCCATGCCTGTTTCCGCCTGCCTGGAAACAGGCAGACAGAGAGGGGCAGAAGAGTAGGTGGTTAAACCACAGGCATCCCTAGCCTGGTGTGAGTTGGCTTCAGATTTGCCAAATAGAGCACTTGGAAAGTCTGACTTCATTACATCCATCAGATTAGGATCAGGGAAACCTCAGGATGATTTATGAGTAGCATTGGAGAAAGTAGGTTGAAAGCAAATGCTGCTACTTTTTTTTTTTTTTTTACACATCTTTGGTGTTTTAGGCAGAACCTCTTCACCCCCACCACCTCTATCCCACCCCCACCCAACCCTCAGTGGGGGGAGCTGAGCACACACAGTCTGGTTCATTTGCATTTAACTCATCAAAATATTGTTTAGTCAAAGCACTTCTTCAAGGAGTCTTTGACCAGCTGACGTTATAAGCCGGGCCTAAATCTGTTGTACCTGGGGAGGTTCTTTCCTTTTCTCTGAACTGAGAAGCTGCCAGTTCTAAGACAACCCTAAACTCCACAGGCTGGGGAAGCTGCCCTTGTCATTGGTTCTCTGGATTGTTCAGTTCTGGAACCCATCAGCTCCTGCACGTTGCCTACATGATGTGATATATACTCTGCGTCATGTTTAGGGGCCTCACTCCAGCCTGGTCAGCAAGTTGAGACTGTGAACCCACAGGCTCTCCCTGGTGAAGTCACCTGGAATCTGTCCTTGCTCTTCATCTTTGCGGCTTCCACTCTGGACCATTCCTGTGTCATTTCTCACCGATGTAATCCAGGGGCTTTCCACCTGCCTAATAGGTACAAACCCTCTTGCTGCCCCTGCTCTGACCACATCCCTCTCAAGCTCATGGATTACGGTGGCACTTCTTAAACAGGGTGCATGTAGGCATGAGGGATGTGAGGTTAAGTTCCAAGGTGAAGCCAAGTGCAAGACAAACATGGGATATCTTCCTCACAGCATCTAGGCTACTCGGAAATTGAGGAAAATGTTATTTTATGTTTTAAAAGCCTGTGGAGTACAGTACAATAATATCATACATGCTAAAGATAAAACATGAAGCTTCAGGGACTCTATTAAAGTACACTGTTAAATCCCTAAGCCCCTGAGAGTTACGTATATTTATTTTTTTCTGCCATTAGTGACTGGGGGTCAAAGTTTGAGAAGTTATAGAGTGGCCTGACTCCTCCACATGTCCATCAAAGCCACAGTCCAGTCTGTTGCCCACTACTCAAGCACATACATGTACTTCACTCTAGACCAAGCTGGGCCAACCCATGGCCCATGGGCCTCATGTGGCCCAGGGTGGCTTTGAATGCGGCTCAACACAAATTTGTAAACTTTCTTAAAACATTATGAGATTTTTTTTTATTCATTGGCTATCATTAGTCTTAGTGTATTTTATGGGTGGCCCAAGACTATTCTTCCAGTGCGGTCCAGAGAAGCCAAAAGGTTGGACACCCCTGCTCTAGATAATAGGGCAATATCTCACTCTCCAGCACGTTCCTATGCTAGACATTGTTCCTTAAAACCAGAATGTCTTTAAATCTGATCTTTGCTTGACCCAAATTCAGATCTTCTAATTTCATACCCACTTTTCTTTCCATTATAAACAAATTCTTTGTATTCCTAAGCATCCTGGTCATAGCCCTAGTTTTTCAAGGAATAGTTCTTGAGGGATTGTTGATTGAACATGATCACTGAGCCCTTGAGGAATGCACAAAGGAATAGAACATTTCTGCTCGTAGGAAGCAGGGAGCTAGACAGGCTGGTGCTAAATGGAGAGCCCACAGAACTTTTCTTTCACTGCTGTTTTATTTTTGTTTTTGTTTTTTAACTTCAAGCCTTGTTTGAAGAGTGAGGAAGCAGAGGATGGGGTGAGGGCAGGGATTCGGAGCAGAGGCACAATTTTGTCTAGATGGGGCTGATGCAAAACCTGGGAAGATATATGAAATGAATTGCAAACTGGAGACCTGCAAACCATGTTTTTTTACCCTCAAACATGATACATATATATTTTTTTATTTTGGGTATCCGCTCTCCCCCAACCTGGAATTCCTGAATCTCCTGAAAAATCCGTATTGTTTAGCAGGGTATTGTGATTTACAATAAAAAATGTACATTTGGTTTTTGTCCCTTTGCTAGCACAGAGCTTCTAAAATGATTGAAATTTCCTAAGTGATAAGAGTGATAAAGGTCTTTTGTTATGTTAATGAGGTGACTTTTGGACCACACGGAAGGATGGGCTGGTTGCCAGAACCAACCATGTCATTAGAGGGTTGGAACTTTCAATCCCTCCCAGAAGGAGGGAAGAGGGGCTGGAGATTGAGTTTCAAGGTAGGGGAGAGGGGGGTGGAGATTCAGTTTCATCACCAGTGGCCAGTGATTTAATCAGTCATGCCCACACAATGAAGCCTCCACAAACCCTAAAAGGACAGGGTTCGGAGAGCTACCAGGTTGGTGAACACATGGCTATTTGGAGAGTAGGGAAGCTCTTCGCCATTTTCCCATACCTTGCTCTATGTGTATCTTCCATCTGCCTGTTTCTGTGTTATATGCTTTTATAATAAACTGGAGGTCTAGTCAGTAACATGTTTCTCTGAGTTCTATGAGCTGCTTGCTCTAGCACATTAATCAAACACAAGGAGTGAGTCGTGGGACTTCTGATGCATAGCCAGTTGGTCAGAAGCAGACGTAGCAAACTGGAGTTGTGATTGGCATCTGCAGTTGAGGGGCAGGGCACAGTCTTGTGGGTCTGAGCCCTCAACCTGTGGGATATGATGCTGTCTCCCAAAGGATAATGTCAGAATTGAGCTGAATTATAAAACACCAGGCTGGTGTCAGAGAATTGCTTGTTGGTGGTGTGGAGAACATTCCCCTCGCCTCAACATGTTGGAATTGGGGGTAGAATCCAGATAATTAGGAACTCTGAGCTGGCCTCCCTGTCAGCCAGCTGGGGGTGTGCGCCCATGCAACTACCTTGCGATGGAGTCTGGCCTCTGTCACACCAGATCCCACCACTCCTTGTCCACCGTGAGCATTTCAGTTGGTTGTCCTGACAGAAAGGATGGACAGAAACCATTTAAAATCCAATTTAGAGTCTCTAGATAGAAATTCTGAGATGCCAGAAGAATGAATAACAGTTGGTTAGAGGGAGACGACCACAAGCAAAAGCCCATTTGGAGGTGAGCTGGGAGATTCCTTCCTGAGGTAAGTCACTCTGCCTCGTTATTTGAGAGCGTCTCTCTTCAAAGGCACTGCGCACAGAAACATGTCTGGTGTGGCCTGAGGGCCGGTTCTGAGTCAGCGGGGCTTGCCTGGGCCTCACCTCAGGGGTCTCGTCTCCGTTTCCCTGTGAAGCACCTGTCTTGTCTTCTCTGTCTTGATCTGCCCACAGCCACAATAAAGCTTTGCCCATCTCTGCATGTTCCAAGGCCCACGTGCTGCCCCATCCATTTCAAGGACTAGTAGAAAAATCCATCCAAACTCAAATTCTTTCTCTTTTCAAATGCTAATAGGGGCGGCTTGCCCTTGCTTCCCTGACCCATCCCCAGCTCCAGCCTGGCTTCTGGAAAGGGGACTCACTGCTCAGTCCCTGTCCCCAGAGCTTCTCATTTCACTTGTGACAATGGGGAGAAAAGTGGGGACTGATAGGATCCCCTAAGGAGTTCTCTGTCTATTCGGCCAGGCCCAGGCCATTCATGAACAGACCATTCCCAGGACCTCAGGTTTCAAGATGGGGCGATTAGTGAGGGGCCTTCCGCCCCGGCAGACCGGGCACAGCCGCTCCGCTTCCCTCTCCTGGCTGTTCGTCGTCAGCACTAAGTAGCTGCCATCTCCGAGGAGGCTGGGAGCTGCTGCTTGCCCTGTCTCGGAGGGCCAGTGGGTGGGCCAGGGGGGAAGACAGACAGAATGGCTAACAGATGGGCATTACTTTCAGGTCTCAGTGCACAGTGAAATCGAAGACCGAGCTCTCCTTTGCTATCTTCAAAGACGACCAGCAGAAGAATTCCACCTTTTTCCCTACTCTGTTTCTTCCGTGCTGTCTTCTCCACCCCCACACAATAATAATGTATCCTAGAATTTCAGAATTGGAATCTACTTTAAAAGCCTCTGGCCTACTGGCTCTCCTCATGTTACATATGAGAACACAGTCATGGGAAGAGGTACAGTGGCTTGTCCAAGGCCACACACTGGGACCCCATTTTGCTCTCTAGGGGTTGGATGACACCTGCATGTTGGTTTTGTCCCCCAAGCACTGTGTTAATACAGAGTCACCAGGTCCTCCCAGTCACCAACCCCCTGGTCAGGGCAGGTGGTGGTGGGGTGACCTTTCCTCTATTTCATCATACTGCTCACCTTTCCCCCCCACACTGTCCCAGTGCCTTGTGAAGTAAATGAAAATCCCAGGATGTTTGGTCAAGGTTTATTTCCCAGAATGGGCGGTCATCCACAGCTGTGATCGTCCTAGTCTTGGGGTGTCCGACATATGAGGATCCTTTATAAAGTCTATGGGTAAGAGAAGATGAGACCCAGCGTGGCTTGGAGTTTTAGGAAGAGATTTGTATGATGCCTTTTCAACCATTGATTCTTCTCATACCTGCTTTATCCCGAATCATCTCATCCTTTCATGTCATCTTTCATTTCTAATTTCTTCCATCTCCCACAGCCCTCTGGGACTAAAATGCAGAAAGAAGTATACTCTGACTCCCCTAGCGGAGCCCCTCATGCTGATCTGTGGGCTCAGGGAATGAGTGGGCAGGTACCCCAGCCTCCTTCGCTTTGGACCACTCTCACTGCAATTCCAAATCATGCAGAGCATGAGGCTGATCAGGATAGGAAACACTGGTTCCAGATGTAGGGGGCAAACCTTTACAAATTTGACATTGTTACTGTTTTCTGCAAGAGAAGCAACCCTCCTCTTGCTTTCTCTTGGAGCTGAGGTCTGTTGTGGTCAGTTACGAAGGAGTGAGGTTCTCTTGTCCTCTGGCTCCTCTGATGGTTGGTATTCTGGGGCTCTCAGATGAAGTCAGACTCTCAGCAACTAGGATATATCTACCAGGGTAATTTGTAGAATACATTTCTACCTGCTATCTTAGGGCACCTTTTTAAGAAACCGCCTCTCCATTGGCTGTGAATAAGTAGGCCTTTGTTTTATTTATTTTTTTTAATTTTTAAAAAGTTTTGTCTTTTGTTTCTTATAAAATTTTCAGAATATTTCCACAATGCACAAATGCGTATAAATGCCTGCCATAATACTGCCAACCTGAGATAATAATGACTGTTTTGTGTTCCTGTATGGCCCACCACTTTTCCCTATACTCATGCATATGCATGAATTCACCAGCTGTTGCAAATCCTAGTCCCTCTACTGTATAGAAGCTCTCTTCTAGCTTTTTCTTCCTCCAAATAGGTCGCATAGATAAACCTACAAAATTTAGATGACATTCTACGTAGCTAGCATATCGCAACCTGCATTTCTTGCTTATTACAATGCCAAGGTCAAATCTCTCCCTTTTATAATTAATTGCATTGCACCAGGACTGTTATGATTGTATAGTATTTCATCACACAGTTGTACTATGACTGAATTAATGATTCCCCTGCTGCTTTTTTATTCAGTGGCTTCCAAAGTTACAACGTTACAAATAATACCACAGCGAACAACCTTATAGACACATCATTATGAACATCTCTATTTTCCTTCAATTCATTCCTAGAGGTAAATATTACTGGCTCAAGGGGAATAACCTTTAGAACTTTGCATAGCATTACAAATTTCTAAGAGGTCCTCTCTAACTGAAGGGGCCGTGACATAAAGACATCCTTGGAATACGTGAGGTCAGAGAGCCCTGATTTTGACAACCATTTCCTACCACTTGGCCAGTGCCAAACAGGAACCTTGAGCTCATTGGGAAGTGGAAGTAGAGAAGCTCAGCAGGTTCCCCATTACATCCCCCAAGAAAGGGTAGGCCGGGAGCAATGGCATGAGGCTTAGAGCTCCGACATTCTGGGAATCAGAAGCTCCCAGTCTTTGAACCATCACCGTATGTTGGGTGGTATCTTGGAAAATATGACTTGTAGGAGTCGCCATACACACATTTTCACCTGCTAAACCCTATTGGGGCTTCTGAGAGACTCTTCCCTGGTCCCAAGAAGCCAGAGGAAAATCCTTATCTTCTCTCCATAGCCTTTGCTTATTCTTCCCTTGTTACCGCCTGTCTATAATCTACTTTGGGGATCAGCCTGGGGAAGGCATGGCTCTCTCTCAACTTTCAGGTGCTCTTGCATCTATTTAATTAATTTATCCAACATCATATGTCGGGGTCTTCTGGCTGCCAGGCACTCTGCAAGGTCTGAGGGCTGGAAAGGTGAATAAGAAATGTTCCTGCCCATGGAGAGATATCAATGTGCAAACTGACTTCCATACTCTAACATACAGTTAGTAATTTCTGTTTCCTTCACTCACATATTCTTAGAGTAATAGCTGGCAAATTGTGAGCACTTGAAAATATTTGATGAATGAATACTTGAATGAATAAATACATTTGAAGGGTTGAGCTCCTCAAGTATAATGTCAGCTAGAGGTACTTTTTTTTTTTTTTTTTTAAGATTTATTTTATTGTTTTTGACAGAGACAGAGACACAGAGGCAGAGAGAGACAGAGAGAAGTGGGAGGGCCCAAAGCAGTCTCCATAGTGGTACATCAGTCCTCCACATGGTTTCATTCCACACAGGAAGGGAGGGGTCTCCTGCATGGGAAGTACACTCCAGTTCAGCACATGGGGCCACATGGGCCAAGGCTGGGATTCGATACTAGGTCCCCAGGACTGCAAAGCGAGCGCTTAATCCACTGAGCCATCCCAGCTTCCCACCTTTTTTTTAATTTTTTTTATTTTGAGATGTAATTTATATGATATAAAATTTACTTATTTTGAGTGTACAATTCAATGGTTTTCAGTGTATTTACAGAGGAGTGCAGCCGTCACAGCCATCTAACTTTAGAACGTTTCTATCACTCCTAAAGGAAACCTCTTGCCCATTTGCAGTCAGTCACTCTCAATTTCCTAACCTGCTCCCAGTTCTAGGCAATCACTAGTCTACTTCCTATATCTGTAGAGTCGCCTGTTCTGAATTTCTTGTAAATGGAACTGTACAAAGTGTAGTGTTTGTGTGTGACTTTTTTTCCCCACTGAATATAATGCTTTTAAAGTTCATCTACATTGTGGCATGCACCAGGACTTTGTTCCTTTTAATTGCAGAATAATATTCCATGTGTAGATACACCACACCTTGTTCTTCAGTTGATGAACGTTTGAGTTGTTTCCACTTTTCGGCTGTTCAGAATAGCGCTGCTATGAGCATTTGTGTGCAGTCGTTGTGTGGACCTAGGTCCTCATTTCTCTTGAGTAGAACTGGAATCGCTGGCTCATATTGGGGTACTCGTGAGCGAGGCATTTACAGAAGGGGGATGTGGCGCAGCTAGATGGAGCAAAAATCTATCTAAAGTTTATCAGCAGACATACTGGAGTGACTGTCCCTAGACACTTCCCGAGACAAAGCCTGGGCTCTGCCCCCCTTTTCCCCACACTTCTCTTTAACCTGCAGCTTCCCCTTCAGTGAGTTTTCCTTTTCAAGTCTGAGCTTGGTTTTTCCATTTTTATAGGAAGTCGGGGAGAGGGAGGGTTTTGCCATACTTTCCTATTCTTAAAATCCCATTATTTTTCCTTAATACAAACGGAATATATCATTGTAAAAATATTAAATTTCACAATTTAAATACAAGGAAAAATTAAATAAGAACATGAAAATGATCTAAAATGTCACCATGCAGACCTAATTATAATTATTATTTTGGTGTGTGTCCTTCCAGAGGGAGTGAGAGAATGTTGATATTAGTGTGGAAATAGATGTTGTATATACCTTTTTGATAACTTAATATTTCCCTTAATCTGTCCTGATTACTTTTCTGTCTTCATATAGTTTTATAGTTCATGATTGTACACCTTTCCACAATCATCATGAACTTTAGTTTAACTAAATCCTTATCATAGGGCTTGTCATTTTTTCCAAAATTTTTTTGTAGTTCTTAAAAAATACTGCAGTGAACGCAGCTTAATTAATTTGATGCATATTAGTATGTATACTTATAGAATATGTGGAAATGTTCTTTAAAATAATGTTTTGAGACCTTTGCTTGATATTGATAGTGGTCCCCAGAAAGTTTACTCCAGTTTTTACTCTTACCAGCCGTGTATGACAGAGTTTGGTTCCTGTATTTCCTCCAAAACTGTCTCACCAACAAAACCGCAAATCTACCAGTAAACAGAAAATGGCATCTTTTGAAATTAAGCTGTGTTCTTTGATAATTAGCGAGGCTAACTTTTCACATATTCATAGGCTTTAAACTTCCTCTTTGGTGCACCCACACTATTCCAGGGGAGTGTCTGGGTCTTCCTTCCCATTGTCCCCCACCCCCACTGCTCTGCCCAGCAGCCATACCCTGACCTCTTCCCTGTCACTCACACCTTGGGTAGAAGGCTGGTGGAATGACAGGTGGACTCCGCTCCACCTGCCACCATAGTGAGGCCACAAGGCCCACTCCCATGGCATAGGAAGTATCTGCTGCTGCCCACAGACGGCCTGGTACCCAGTGAGGTTGATTCAGCTGACATCTAAACCACACAGCTCCCAACTCAGTTGGATCGAGTTTTATGACAGGATGAAAGAGAAGGCTTTTGGAAGCCCACCTTTTGGCACTGCCCTCCTCTATCGGAAGGACCAGTATGTGGGTGGGGGAGACCAGCTGTTCTTTTTTCCCCTTAGAGGCGGAGCAAAGAAAGTGAGATCAAATTATAATAGAAGGGACGCCAGTTAGGCGAAAGAAGGAACTCATTGCCAAGGAAGTGTGTGGATTGCTTGCTGCATGGAAGGGAATCTCTCATGAGGCTGGGTTCTCTGTGGTTTAATTGGATCCCTGCCTGGGAGTAGAGGGCGGGCCTGATACTGGGCCTAAGGTGGTGAGCTCTGGCTTCGCTCATGAGCTAGCTCCCCAGCTTCCTCTGTGCCTACCACTGCCTGACAGCTTGTGGATCTTTCTTGGGACCATGACTTTAGAGATATAGAACCTTTGGGTTCTCTCCACCCCATCTTAGAATTAACAGTCCAATATAACCTATGCTTAAGGTTCTACAACCCAAGAAATAAACAGAAGTGAAGGAACTTATTAAAGGTTGAGTATCTGTCAGGCTCTGGGCTAGATGTTTTAAAGACTACCGTATCTAAAATCTTTTTGATATCAGATAAGGAAACAGAGGCACTAAGAAGTATGGCTGGCCCAAGGTCACAAACTAAATGGCTGGTATTCACACCCAGACATGTTTTGGCTCCAACATTTCTTTCCATTAAATCGCATTACGATGGGAGTCACTTCACTGCAGGAAATGAGAGTATTTAAGAGTCTAAACTATTTACACTGGAAAATTACCAGCCAACTACTTTGGCCATCTTCGTCTTCCTGGAGTCTAAGTATTTTCCTGATTCAGGTAGAGCAGGCCTTACAGGGGCCTCCTGTAGCTGGGTTCTTCCTAGTCTCATTGTCTTTTGGGTTTCTCAGCCCTAACCATCCTCTGGGTTCTTTCTTTTACTTAACACTGTGGGTGGATGGTAGGTACTGGGAGGGCTATCTGGAAAGTATCCAGCCATGTAATATTCAAAATAGAGGCATTTATGGCTGGACAGCCCTCGTATATGGGGGTGGGAGACATAGATGAGGAACAAAAAATGGAAAGTCAAATTCCATCTCTGTCATTTACTCACTGAATGACTTTGAGCAAGTTAGTCAATTTCTCTGTGTCTCCATTTCTTCATCTGTAAAATGGGGATAAAAATAGCATCTTTCTCAGACTTTGGGTATAAATATTAAATATTCAGTTTAAGTATTTAGAAAAATACTTAGAATGATAAGTTTTAATTTTAATTTTCATTATTTAGGTAGAAATCAGGACTTGTTCATACGGGAAAAACTGTATACCTAAATCGGTCTGTCCTCCCTCCTTCCCTCCCTTCCCCCCTTCCTTTCCTTCCTTCTTTTCTTCTTTATTTTCTTCCTTTTTCCTCCACAGTTAATATTCACTGAAAGTCCACTACAAGCTAGATGTTATGCTAGGCACCGCAATGCTTGCTTTGATTTTGTTTTATTCTAACCCTAGCACAGTACTCTCTGTTCTTTCCTACTAGCAACAAACAGGGGTAGTGTACCTGTGTGAATCATAACTCTTCTGCTAAAATGTGAAGACATTAAGAAAGAGGAATTAGTAACTGTCAGAAATGTAAGGAATCTTAGGTACTGTCTTAGTCTGAGTTTCTCATGTCCTCATAGATGAGAAAATTGAACTGTGAGATAAGTGACTTCACAATGCCCCACAGCCAGTTCACTGAAGAGTCAAGACTCAAGCCTGTGGGTTCTGGGTGTCTCATGACCTCCCTCTGTGAGTGTTCCTACTTCCTTCCCCCCAACAGCCTGGGCAGAATGCTGTAGTGATTGAGTCACTGATAGCCCGCACACGATCTCAGTGTCTTGCGTGGTACATTGCATGCCAAATATGTTTCTGCTCAGCCTTCCTTCCCTTTTTTCATTGTTACTAATCATGTCAGCAAGGGTGCCAGTGGTGCGTGGGGCTGGGAGTGGTGGGGTGGGGGTGGTGAGGGAGTATATTGTGCCTAGTACCAACAAAACCAACCTCCAACCTCCAACCATCACTGATGGCTTGTAGGTCTGCCCTGTGCCCTGGAAGGTGCTGCCTTGCATGGGCATGGAGAGCTCTGTAAAGTGACCCCCGCTGTCCTTTGAGATGCTGGGCATGCGGGACTAATAAATAGAGCCTGGTGCCCAGTCTCAGCTGGTCTCCCAGGTACTCTCTCCCTGCCCCCTCACTGGTCTGCCAAGGAAACCCTCAAGCCACCTTCTTTGCTAGGTTTGTGTTAACCACCTGCCCTGTGTCTAGTTCTCTCTTAGGGAGTATAAGTAGAGCTTCTCTACATTTTTTATAGAATGGCTCATATACAGAGTGGTTAGTGCAGCTCACCAGGATAAAGAAACCAGGCCGCCTGCAGCCAGAGGTCGTATTCTGAGGCTCTAAACCCTACTCAGTGGCGCCAAGAGCCTTCTTGGGCCTTCTCATAGACCACCATAGCACACGGGTCAGCCGTTCGAGTCCAGAGGTTGTCTGTGCTGTCCTGTCATCCAGCGCCGTCCAGCTCCCTGGAGATGTGTGACACCCACAACAGCACGGAACAGCTAACACGGCCCTTGAGTCAGTTCTGCAGTGTGCGGCCAGCCCCGGTGACAGTAATGCAGGGATGGGGAAGATCCTGAGCTGAGGGGGGCTGAGGCTTCTGAGAGGAATGTCGCAGACTCAGAAATGACAGACTTGGATTTTGTTAATGGCGAGGCAGGTGGCAGAGAGCTGCAGGGGACAGACACCTGCAGTGAGAATTCGAACCCCGGCATAGTCCTGACCCCACCCACCTCTGAATCACTCTGTGACCAACAGGTTGTCAGCTCTCTATACGTCTCTCTAATTTATCAATGGTGCATGTAGGACCTGCTGAGTCAACCTCAACGGGTGCCCTGAGGCTCACAGAGTAAATATAAAGATATTCTTCGGAAGAAGTGCCATGTTGATGTTAGGGATTGTTATTAGCCAGAGGTCAGGAAAGCCCATGAACGGTCGCTTCATGATCACAGAGCGCTTTCCCTGTGTGATTCGGTGATGGACGCCAAATGCTCAGAACAGTGGTTGGCTCAGAGCAGGACTTCACAAATCGTTACTGAGTGAAAGAGAAAGGGGAGACTTGACTGACTTCTAGGCCAGCTGGGACTTGGGAGCTAGTGTAACCAGCCACTTGCACGGGAAATGGAATGAGTTAGACAAGAAATAACACACAGCACGAGACTCACAAGGAGGAAGGCAGAGGTGGTGAAAGAAGGTGGAAGCACGGGCTCCCCCAGGCACATGCTGCAGGTTTCCTGGGGGGCGAGCTGATGTCCACTCTGGGGTGGAAAGAAGTAGAAGCTACGCAGATGAGGGAGGGGCAAGGGCGTGTGCGTGCCCTTTGACTTCCTCTTATATAAACCAGATTGGATTCTTCAGAACTGTCTCTCTGGGTGGGTGGCCTCGGTCCAACAGGGAATCTTGACTCTCCTTGATGACTGCCAGCTCTGGCCTCTGGCTCTCTAGGGGACCCAGGGCTTTAATCCCCACCCACCTCCCAGCAGCCTGGACGCGGACCCTGGGAGGGAGATTGTGATGAGCAGGCACTGGCGGTCCTGGCTTTATCCGGTGGCTCGTGCTACGCGGCAGGCACATGGAGGCAGAGCTTTTCACTTGGATACCTTTTCACACTGCGTTTTCCGATGAGTTTTTGATTCTGTTCCTTCCTCCTTGGGCTTGAGATTGCAATATAAAAGACCACTATTATTTTTATTATTGATAATAAATCGTCAGTGCCAGGCTGGCTGTATGTTCAGTGGGAGCCGGAGAAGGGTGAGATTAGAGCCGAGAATGCGAGACCGTGCGTGAGAATGGGGCTGTGCTGGCCTCGCTGCTCCTCGGTGGTCTGAGCGCCCCGACGTGAGGGCACCCCCCCTTGAGTGCCCCCTTCTCCATCTTCACCTGCTCCTGCCTCAGCACTGGCCCCGAGGATGCTGTGGGTTGTTCTTCCCACTTGGTCCGTGGAAGGCCCCCCGGGTTTGCAGCCTGGCAGTCTCTTTGCGCAGGCACTGTTTTCAGAATGGCTGTCACCTGCCGAGGAGCCGGGGTCCCCGCCTTAGAAGGCAGAGTCAGGATTCCTTAGGAGCTGTAGGAAGTTGTCATTGGAAAGGGGTTTCAAAGAAATGGCAGAGGGACATGTGGACTTATCGAAGGAGGGAGTACTAGGCATTTAGTGACTATTGTTCACTTGCTCTTCCTACTCTATTTTCTCACACCTTTGAAAGGCCGGTGCGTTATCTCCATGTTACAGGTGAGGGAACTGAGGCTCAGCGAGGGTTCTGGGCTTGCCCAGGATTCCACAGCTGTGTGTGACGGAGTTTTGTCTCTAGGACTGTCTGCCCCCAAAGCCTGTGCGCTTTCTCCTCTCCTGGGAGAAGGGTAGAAAAGGGTTCAGAGTTCACAGTCATCCTCAGGCCGCTTATGACACCCCGAGGTGATGCCAGGATGCACGTGACTGGGCTCAGGGTGTTGTCCCAGGGACTCAGGTGCAATCTTCCAAAGGTCCTCAGATCCAGAGTCTGATTGGGATTCTGAACTGTTCACCTTGAGGACAGCACAGAGTCAGAGTCACAATGAAGATTCTTTTATTTTGTATTTATTTTATTGTTATATGTATTGGGGTGACATTGGTTGGTAACAATTACATAGTTTCCAGGTGTACAATTCTAGATTACTTTGTCTATGATTACATTATGTGCTCACCACCCAGAATCAGCTCTCCTGTCACCATATATTTGATGCCTTCTCCCTACACCCCCCCCCCCCCCCCCAGCACCAGGAGAGTACAGTGAAGATTCTGAGGAGAGTTATGAGTGAAAACAGTGAAAGGATTGATATAGTTCAGCAGGTTGAGAGCTTGCCTTGCAACCGTGAGGTCCGGGGATCCTGGCCTTGCCCTGTACAAACCCATGTGCTGCACTGCGGCATCTCACCTCCCCTGTGGGAATCCCCTGTTTGGTTCCCACCCTGTGTGGCCCCACATCCACCTGTGTGGAATGAAACCATGTCACAACTAATGATGTACAACTACGGAGACTGCTCTGGGCCCTCCCCACTTCTCTCACACCTTCTCTAAAGAAGAACTAGTAAGGGCTAAAGGAAGACATAAGGAGGGGATGATGGTTGGGAAAAGGGACTGCTGGCTGCAGATAAACCACCTCTGAGCGTTTCAAGAGCCCTTTGAGCAGAGCCAAGGGTTCAGTTTGTGGTTACAAAATGCTAATTTAGGACAAAGGGGGTGGGGTGCAGCCCCCTTCCTGGGAGGCCTGTGAAATCAAAACAGTCCAGTTCCAGGGAATCTAGCTGGAGGCAGAGTATAGAAAAAAATGACTTAAGTGTCTTTTCAAGCCTCAAGCCTGGAATTGTGGAATTCTGAGAAACACAGTCAAGAACATACAGGGTGGGGGCGAGGGGCAGTAAGGGGGCGATGGATTTAGCTGTCCAGTGTGTGGGGAATGAAGTTGCCATGTGTTCTTCTAATGTCATCAGGTGCCCAGACTTTACAGCAATAAATGGAGAGGAATATTTATGTAAACAAAAGGAATATAAATAGAGGGGAGAGAGTAAACTAAATATAAAATCTCAGTTCAAAGTCACTGTGAGAACCATCAATGCTATTTTCAGAGGGCAGGGGTGGGGTGGGTGGGTGGTAGTGGTGTAAATACATGCAGGGTTCTATTTATAGACAGAAGGTTGTATGTAAACGCTGCTGCCTTCAAGGGTTTGCTGATACCCAACTTGAGCTGAAGTGGCCTATTGTTTTCTCTTCCCTGCTGGGAAGAAAACACAAGATAAAGAAAGAACTAACACTGCTTTTCCCACTTCCCACAGGCATGCCTGTCTCATACATCCTCACACTTCTATCTCTCACTTTTCTCCTTCACCATCACTCCCTGAATCCTAGGCATTTCAGGCTCCATCAAGGCGTCTTCTGCCTGAGGACACCTTCTTCAGGATTCTGATGCCCACCCCCCAGACTGCATCATAGGTTACATTTTGGTTTCTTCGCCCCTCTTCTGCCTCTCTGTTTATGCTGTAATTTCACTGAGGGCAAGGCTGGGGCTTAGTCAGGAGCTAAGCACAATTGTAGTAGGAAAGGGGACAGAGCCACGCCTGAGGTCTTGCTCAGAGGCAGGGGGATGGCAGCAATAACTTCTTAAATCCTGTCCCGCCCTCTTGGGAGTTTTGCTCATGGTTTAGGGAAGGTCTCACTGATGACTGGATTATGAAGTTCATCCATATTTCCTCTACTTCCATGTAATTCCACATAGAATATCCTTTTTTGGTTATCCCCAGACACAGCAGTGCATTTCATCCACAGTGAGGACAGTTACAGACAGGGAGGAAATGCTTGCTCTTTGGGGGTTTTCTTTTGCGTGTTTCCCAGAAGAGGGCAGCATCTCCCTAAGGTTTCTTTCATCAAGTGCTCTAACCCTTTCCAGCACTCCTAAACAGGAACAGCAGACTCAGAGTAAGCCAGAGATTGTCCTTTGTCCCTGCCATTCAGATTCATTGGGGTTGGGGTGGGGGACGGAGGTGAGGTGAGGATTGGAAAAAGGTGGCTTTCACCCCAGAGAACAAATTTTTTAAATGTCATTTGCCCACAATGGCCTGACAACATGGTCCCATCAGAAGGCTCAGGTCCCCAGTGTTTGGGAACCTAGCAAAGCTTTTGTGCCTGAAGCCTGAGAGGTGGTAGATAAGAGGCAAAGGTTGGAGAAAGAGGCCTGCCCAGGTGGGAAATTCTGCCACGTCACCCCTCATCTGCTTGGGCAACAGGAGAGCACACAGCTGACCTGCTTAGTCACTCAGCTAGGGAGAGCTGCGACTAGCATCAGGATCTGCTAGTCTGTCAAGTGCTCTCTCCCAATGTCAAAGGTATAATGGCATCAGTACTTTATCACCAGCTTCAGTCCCACAATAGTCGAAGTTCTTCACCAATTAGAAATCTTACAGGCTCTCAGGCCACTGACTTGTCTTCATCTTTCAGTTCAACAACCGGCTGGGCAGACAGGGGTGGCGTCATGGGTGGAAACCGGTGCTAGTGGACAGTTGCCTGATGCTCCGGGTCGGGTGGTCGGTGGGTCACCGAGGCAGGGGGAGGGCAGGGGGTAGTGGGCATCAGGTGTGGCTTCCTGGGGCTGTCTCTGTGGATGCTGTTCGGTCTCTAACTCCATGTGTTCTGAATATCTTATTTGCTGGGTGGCCTATTTCCTGAAAACAAAAGAGTGCACAGAAGCATCTTTCAAGTTGGAACTCTGTTGTTCTTATCCAAAGAAGCGGAAGTTGATGGATGAGAGAGATCCGGAAGAGAGAAAGGGGGGAATAATGTATGTTGAGACCTGCATGTAATGCTGGGGGCAGGGGCTGAGGGTAGGTGGGGAGAGTGTGTGGAATTGTCCACTTTGACTACATGTCCCCCCCGACCCCACACACACACACACACCTCCCACCCCTCAGTAGCACCCTCCCAAACTAACCCTGGTTCCCTAACTCTGCTCTTACTCCCGGGGAAATGGGCTTAATCTAAGAAAGAATGATGTTAAGTGTTGGAAACGGCCTTCTCCCGCAGTGAAGCCCGACCTCTGTTGAGCATTAGGCCGGGCAGTGCACACTCACCCCGGTAGCACATGGGCAGTGTGTGCTGGGCAAGGGGGCCATCCCATCCATCACCTTCTCTTCCCTGTCTCTGCACCTTCTGGCTGGAGGCCTCTGTGCATGCCGGGAAGTTGTCACAACTGCTTTCAAGCCTCAGAACACAACCTGGGCTCCCAGATTCCGGACAGACCTCTCGATATACACGTTTGCCTTCTATTGCTCTTCCGATCAGCATTCACTCTGCATTTCCTGGTCTTTGTGGTTTGTCAGCCTCCTTAACATTGCTTTAGCTTAGCTGGCGTGTGTGAGGATGAATTACGAGGGTTAAAAGCTCCCCGCCTTTGGCATGCTGGAACAGTTCCCTGAATGTGGGTCTATTGTGAACTGCTGTCATCGCAACTTATATCAGAAACATCTCTTGCCCCCGGACATGACTGTTTGGAAAGCATTTCTGTCCTGTGCTGCTTGTACAGATAGTTGGGAGAAAGCTTCTTCCATTTCTGTTGTTTTTGGAGAAGGATCTTAGCAATTCTTCTGTATGCATGAGCTTCATCTCCCCTGTCTGACTATGGAAAAGAACTTGGTGTTCTTTTGGTATTAGGTCTAGGCACAATTCTAGGGCCAATTAATAGAATGACCTTGGACAAGTCATGGCCCTGTTTTAACACCTAATCTCACCAGCCTCGTGTTTTATCTTTGGAAACAGAAAGAGAATGAATTTTTCTGCCAGTAGGCTGAGAAAAGTCATCGCAATACAAACTGAACAGGACCAGAGAGTTAAGGAAGCACATGCTAATGGAGGTTAGTGAGTCAACAGGAAAATATTGCCATGTTGGATGTACATCTGCCAGTGTTTAAGTCTTCATCTGAGAAAGGGGGAGAGTATTGGAAAGCATTTGAAATCGGCAAAGATGGGAAATGAGATAACAGCCTAGGACCTTGGGGACAGGACATACCACTGCTGGTCCTTGTGAGGACAGCTGCTGTGACAGCCGTGCCCTCCAGGATGTGCCGTGGGCCTCAGCCTGGCAGCAGGGTCCCTTGGCTGCGCCTGGTACCAAGTAGGGACTCTGTAAATATTTGGGAAGTGAGTGGACAAGTGACTGTCCCTGGTTTGGGCCCGTGCCATCTAGAGGGCATCCAGAGTGCAGAGCAGGGAGAGGCTTGGCAAGAGGGACATACTACTGTTACTGATTGCTGGTGAGGGTGACAACGAGGGCCCAACCATTTGGAAAGCCCCACGTTTAAGCCTTGCAGTGATAGCCCAACGCGTGACAGAGTGCCTGCTCCAATGGCATGAAGAGAGACATGGCCCCAAAGAGGCCACCAGAGGGACGGAAAGGGCGTAGCTTCTGAAGGTGGGTGCTGAACAAGACCCAGGACTCATATTCAAGATGGACCACAACCCAAGAGCCAAAGGAAATACTGCCCTGGCCTCTTTCTCTTTCACTGGACTCTCTTGGGCCGCACTTTGACACTTTTATTTCCCTTGAAATACCTCTGTGCTTTAATTAAAAAAAAAAAAATTAAAATATAGCCAAATTGACTTTTGCAGGGATAGATAACTCTACGCATTTTAACATATATATGAGGGCTGTCTGGGAAAAAAATCCAGCCATTGTCAATATAATGAGAATGGTTACATGGCTGGATAGTTTCCTGATAGCCTGTATATAATATATTAATGTAAAACACCGTGTAATCACAAGTATAATCAGAATACAAGATAGCTCCCTAACCCCAAAGGATTGTCTCATGCTACCCAATTGTAGTCACATTTTCCCCATGTCTCCAAACCCTTGGCAACGACTGAGCTTTCTTGTTATAATTTCATCTTCTGAGAACGTCTTGTGGGGGAAATCATATAGAAAGTAGCCTTCTAAAACTAGCTTCTCTCAATCTGCATAATGCAGTTCATCCAAGTCGCTGTATGTATCCACCCTTCTTTATGATTTTTACTGAGTAGTGTTCCTTCCTATGAATTGACCACTGTTTATTCATTCACCTTCGGGGCTATTTCCAATTTTTGGTGATTACGAATGGAGCTGCTGTAAATATTTATGTACAGATTTTTATGTCGATGTAAGTTTTCATTTCTCTCAGCTGAATACTTCAGAATGGGATTGCTAAGTCATGTGATAAGTAGATGTTTAACATTATAGGAAACTCTCACACTGCTTTCCAGCATGGCTGTGGTCATTGTGCTTCCCAGCGGCGCGGCATGAGAGTTTCAGTGGCTTTGTGTTCTCACCAACATTTGATATTGTCAGTAGTTTTTACTGAGTCATTGTAATGAAGAAATAGTGATCTCTCATCATGTTTTTAATTCAAATTTTTCTCAGTGGCTGTGATGTTAAACATTTTCCATCCATATACCCCTTCGGTGAAGTGTTTGTTTAAACCTATTGCCCATTTTTAACTTGTTCTTTTTTTTCTTATCATTGAATTTAAGAGTTTCCTCTATATTATGGATATAAGTCCTTTATCAGATATATGATTTGCAAGTATTTTTTCAACCAATCTTCCTATTTATTCTTTTAACAGTGTCTTTCAAAGAGCAGAAGTACTTCATTTTGATGAAGCCCAGTTTTTCAATGTTTTATTTTTGGGGTCTTGCTTTGGTGTTGTAGTTAAGAAGTGCATTTCAAACCGAAGATTTTTCTCCTATGTTTTCTACTAGAATTTTTAAAGTTTTAAGTTTTACCTTTAGGTCTACAGTCCACTATGAGTTAATTCTTGTATGTGGTGTGAGCCATGGATTGAAGTTCATTTTTTATATATGCATATCCAATTGTTCTAGTGCCATTTGTTAAAAATACGATCCTGGGAAGCTGGGATGGCTCAGTGGGTTAAGCGCTCACTTTGAAGAGCTGAGGACTGCGGATCGAATCCTGGCCCCAGCCCGTGTGGACCCATGTGCTGAACTGGGGAGTGCCCACAGTTTGGTTCTCTCTGTCTCTGTATCTCTCTCTCTCTCTCTCTCTCTCTCTCTCTCTCTGTCAAAAATAAATAAATAAAAATAAATCTGAATCATTTCTAGAATAAAACAAGAGAAATATCTATAAAAAAAAATACGATCTTTTCTCCATTGACTTACCTTTGCACCTTGGTCAAAAATCAATTGATTACATATGTATGAGTCTACTTCTAAACACTCTATTCCTTTTCACTCACTATGTATCTGTCATACCAAAAATACCTCATTGAATTCATTACTGTAAACTTATATTAATAAGTTTTGAAATCAGGGTCTGTAAGTCCTCCAACTTGTTTGTACTTTTTCAAAGTTGTTTTGAATATTTTAGTTTCTTTACCTTTGCATATGAATTTAGAATTAGCTTGTCAGTTTTTAGTGGGGGAAAAAAAGCATGCGGGTTGATTAGGATTGCCATCTTAACTCTTTGAGTATGTCTTTCCATTTATTGAAACCTTCTTTGATTTCTTCATCAGCATTTTGCAGAATGCTGATCTTATACCTGGTTTGTTAGGTTTACATCTAAATATAGGTTGTTTTTTTGTTTTTTGTTTTTTTTAGCTATTGTAAAGAGTATATATATATACACACACACATATACATATATACATATATTTTAAGTTCATTGCTATTATCTAGAATAATATAATTTTTGTGTGTGTTGATCTTGTATCCTGTGACCTTGGTAAGTTTCTTAATTAGTTCTAGGAATTTTTTGTCGATTCCTTGGAATTTTCTATATAGACAGTCCTATCATCTGCAGATAGTGATAACTTTGTTTTCAATCTGGATGAGTTTTATTTCTTTTTCTCACTTTATTGCACAAAGAATTTTAGTGTGATGTTGGATAGGAGTGATGAGAATGAACATCTTTACCTCATTCCCGATCTTAGGTGGGAAGCTTCTTTCAAACATGAAGTAGAATGTAGCTATTGACAATTTTGTAGGTGCCCTTTGTCAGGTGAGAAAATTTTCTGATATTCCCAGCTTGCTGAGAGTTTGTGTTTTGAATGGATATTAAATTTTATCATATGCTTTTTATGCATCAATTGATGCTGTCATGTTATTGTTTTTTCCCGCCATTAGACATTAATATAATGTAGTATAATGATTGATTTTGAATATTGCATTCCTGGGATAAGCCCTATTTTATCATGATGAATTGTTCTTTTTATACCCATGCTCATTTTAACCTTATTTTGGCTGGTGTACTTTCTGTGACCTGCTCAGAAGGTTGGCTCTTAAAGGTACTTCTTGCCTTCCTGGGCATCAGTTCCTGAGATGATTTTACTGAGGGTGGGGACAGTGTGATATACACATGGCCAAACCAAGAGGTTTCTGTGGTATAACAGGAATCTTCTGGATGAGGGACCAGAAGATCTTGACTATTTCATGGCTTCTGTACTGTTCTCCTTCATTCTTCGTTGAATTTCCTTTCCCCCATTTTGTTCTCAATACAGAGACTTTATATGATTTTAAGTTTCAAATGACTAATACACAAATCTATACACGTTTATTCATTCACTCAATAAACATTTTTGAGAGCCCGTTATGTAGCAGGCACTCTGTATGATGCTGGGAATTCTATGGCAGGTAAAAATTTATTCTTCATTTCATGGAACTTATAGTTTGGTAGGGGAACCAGAGATGAATTAAATTGACATGCAAATGCTAATAAGAGAAAGCACTAGTGAACCATTTTATGGTCATATGTCATTTTTTGACATCAGGATTCTAAGATGAGATATTACAATGTCATATCTATCCTGACTTTTATGACCATCTATAGGTTAGTGGTTTAACTCATGCGGACTGTACATGATTTGGGGAGTTCAACTCCTGACTGACTTGATGGTAAACTAAGGGAAGGATATGGCTCTATGACCACAGGAGGCAGACCCATTCAGAGGTTTTCTTTACTCTTATAGAATGTTATTAGTGGAGAGGATGCTCTAGAATTAAAACAGAACGAACTAACTAACTAACCGAATGAATAAATAAGTAAGTAAGTAAGTAAATAAATAAATAAATAAAGCAAGTATCTTGAGAAACAGCAAGAAATGGGGGAGGGTAGTGGGGAGCGAGAGAAAGAAGTTTTCAGGTGAGCTGGACATCTGGCAATTTCAGTTCCTTCCCCTTACTCATACTGAGACCCCCCACGTTGCCAAGTGAA